>CM032642.1:21416123-21661960 GCA_019097785.1 Fraxinus excelsior
ATACATCACAATTGTAATCATACCATTTACGTATCTATTCTATTTATTTTGCTATCAGAACGTGATCGTCCAGTTTGTTAACTGCCGTCGCTTGGCGTGGTTGTATTATGATTGCGATTTTATCACTCAAGTGTTTATCTGTTCACTTTCCCAAAGGGATGGAACATATCTCTTCAAGTACTTACCATTAATAAATCTTATGTGCCTATTACCATCTAAATCTTCCAAGTGGTAAGCTCCATTAGGCAACACACTCTTCACTCTATAAGGCCTTTCCCAATTTGGCGACCATTTGCCATACTTTGGGTCCTTACTATCTAAAGGAAGGACTGCCCTCCAAACCAATTTCGTCCGCATTAAAGAATTTGGCTATTACTTTCTTATTGTAAAATCTAGCCATCATTTGTTTCTGAACTTGCAACCTGTCTAGCACGTCTAACTTCAATTCGTCTAATTCTAACAGGTTTTGAACCAACGATTCCTTGTACTCATTCTCGTTCAATTCGTGCTGCCGACGCACCCTTATGGATTGCACGTTGATTTCTACGGGCAATACAGCCTCCTGTCCATAAGTGAGTTGGAAAGGCGTGACGTTGGTGCTCGAGCGGGGCGACGTTCTGTAAGCCCATAAGGCCTTGTTCAAGCATTCGTGCCAATTTCTGGTATTTTCATCTATCGTCTTCCTTATGATAGATTTCAGAATCTTGTTGGATGACTCTGCTTGACCGTTTGACTGAGCGTAATACGGTGTGGAATTTACCAATTTAATTCCAAACTCACTCAAGAATTCCTTCAACTGATCTCCATTTAGGGAAGTCCCATGATCTGCCATTAAAGTTTGTGGGATCCCAAATCTGTGAATGATGTGGTCTCGGACAAACTCTATGATATTTTTCTGGGTGATTTCCTTTAGAGGGACTGCCTCAACCCACTTGGTGAAAAAGTTCGTGGCGACTATAATAAAGGTGTGTTGTTTTGATGATGGAGGGTAAATCTTCCCTATCAAATCTATCGCCCAACCTTTGAACGGCCAAGGTTTGATAATGTGTGCCATGTTGCTTGCTGGTGCCCTCTGTATTGGACCGTGTTTTTGGCATGCTAAACAGCTTTTTGCATATTGAACACACGATTCACCCATCTTTGGCCAAAAATATCCACTTCTAATAATTAGCCACCTCATCTTTTGGCCAGCCTGATGGGCTCCACATATCCCTTCATGCACTTCGGCCATAATTGTCTTAGCCTCTTGCAAGTTCACGCATTTTAATAACACACCATCAGAACGTTTTTTGAACAACTCTTCGTCTATTAATGCATAGTTCAATAAACGCAATTTCGTTCGTCTATCAATTCGCCCATCAAGCTCTTTGAAGGACTCCTTAATCTCATCTATCCAATCCAGTGCGGCCCCACTTTCTTATGCATTGAATTTCCGTTTTTCTTGCCCTCCGCTGAACAACGGGCAACATAGTTCCGTATTCGTAGATAGATTCCCAACTTATCGCCTTTGAATAGCCAGAAGCCAACTGGGCCAACTCGTTGGCCATGTCATTGTATATTCTATTGACACATTGAAGCTCTACTTGGTCAAATTCTTCCAATAACTCTTGGGCGATTTCGTATAAACTTATGATAGAATCACTTTGGCATTTGAAATCACCGGTCAATTGATGAATCACCAATTGAGAATCGCCCATGACGATTACATTCTTTATTTTCATCTCTACCATCAATTCCAAGCCTACAATTAAGGCTTCGTACTCGGCTTGATTATTAGTACAGATTCTGTCCAAGGTGAATGCGAACTTATAGCAAACCCCTAAAGGATTTATCAAAGCCACTCCTACCCCTGCTCCTTTAGAAGTTTTCGATCCATCAAAATATAAAACCCATGGTTTTAATTCAAATGAATCAACCTCAAGTTCTAGTTCGTTAGGCACGTCCAGGCATGGATGATCGGCCAGAAAATTAACCAAGGCCTGATTTTTAACTGCCTTTTGGGGCACATACTTTATTTCGAATTCCGACAGTGCTAAAGTCCAAAGACCCACTCGTTGGTGTAAAATAGGGCGAGAAAACATGTATTTGAACAGATTAACTTTGGAAATTAGATAGACTGTTACAGGCCGTAAATAAGCCCTTAATTTTGTACATGTGAAGTATAATGCGAGACACAACTTCTCGATAGCAGAATAATTACATTCACATTTGGTTAACCGTCTACTTAAGTAATAAATCGCCCTTTCTTCGCCAACTTGGTCTTCTTGTGCGACCATTCCCGCTATCGATTCTTGTTCAGCCGACACGTACAGTTTCATCGGCCACCCTTGGATTGGTGACACCAACACTGGTGGGCTTGTTAAGTATGTCTTCAGGCTTTCGAAAGCCTTTTGATGTTCTTCTTTCCAGACAATTCGTCTTGATTTTTCAGCTTTAGGAGAGGCGAAAACGCTTTCGTTCGCCCTGCACAATTGGATATAAAGCGTCTTAGAAAATTGATTTGGCCTAAAAACCTTTGCAGTTCTTTTTTATTATTAGGAGCCTTAGCTTCTAAAATAGCCTTCGCTTTATTCTTATCAAGTTCAATCCCTCTTTTATGTACCAGGAATCCAAGGAAATTTCCTGCATTCACGCCAAACGCGCATTTCAAAGGGTTCAATCTTAGTTTATGCTGCCTCATTCGTTCGAATGAACATCGCAGTTGTTCAAAATGGTCTTCTTCTTTAACAGATTTGACCACTACATCATCTACATAAACTTCCACAAATTTGCCTATCATATCATGAAAAATGAGATTCATTGCTCTTTGATAAGTTGCCCCTGCATTTTTTAGTCCAAACGGCATTACTACCCACTCAAAGCACCCTAAAGACCCAGGGCATCTAAAGGCAGTTTTGTGTACATCTTCGTCAGCTATGTAGATTTGATTATATCCCGAATATCCATCCATAAAAGAGTACATCACATGTCCTGCAGTTGAGTCTACTAGAGAGTCTACTGTAGGCATTGGATATTCGTCTTTGGGAGTAGCCAAGTTCAAATTCCTGAAATCTATGCATACCCTCAACTTGCCATTCTTTTTTAATACTGGCACTATATTAGATAACCACTCCACATATCTGGTCGTTCTAATAAAACCCGCTTTTAGCAATCACTCTATTTCTTTTTTGATCTCTGGCAATACATTGGGGGCGAAACGTCTAGGAGGTTGCTTATGAGGCTTAAAATTTGGTTTAGTCGGCAACCTATGTTCTACCAAGTTTTTATCCAAACCAGGCATGTGTTCATATTCCCAAGCAAAACAGTCTTTATATTCTTTCAATAAAGCGATTAATCTGTTACTAACCTCGTGAGGCAGCATTTGGCTAACGAACGTTGGGCGATCCTCTCCTTCCTCACCAATGTTAACCCTGACCAAGGGGTCTTGAGCTTGCGCATATCCTGACTTAGGGATCTTCGTCGCTTCATCATCCACGTCACTCAGAGAATTTTGCTCTTCCAGGCAATCCACTTTATGAACTTCCCAATCCAAGCTCTGCTCCATTTCGGACACTATCAATTTGTCCTTCAGCATCTTTAACGCCGCTTTTTCTTTCTTCATACATTCACATTCTTTATTGAAAGCCATCGGCTTGGCTCTGAAGGCCTGAACTTCGGCCTTTTGTTTTTGTTGTCGAACATTCATTTAAGGTTGTTTGGCCTCTTTTTTGCCAATTACTGGCTCTTCCAAGGCCACTATGTTTGGCCTCATTTGATTAAACATTTCAGTGAGTGAATCCATTGAGAAAGGCTCTTCGCTTTGGGCAGTAATTTGAGTTTCTTCCCCATCTTGAACAACTCTGACGGGCCCATAATTCCCTTCATACATGAATCTCTCCACTGAATTCGCTTCCGCGACAAAGGGCCTATGGTCTGCCTGTACCACCTCTGCTTCCCCTTTGTCGTTCCAGAAGACTAAACATTGATGGAGTGATGAGGGAATACATCGACTGCCATGGATCCAATCTCTTCCTAGTAGCACGTTGTAGCTGGTAGGACCATCTATCACGAAGAAAACAGTAGTCCTGGTGGTTGTCCCTACAGTTATGTCCAGTGGCATAACTCCTTTTGCTGATGTTGCCCCACCATTGAAACTTGTAAGAATGACTTCCGTTGGGATCATATCGCTTTCTGTCTTAGCAAATTTCCTCATCATTCTAGCTGGAATGGTGTTTATAGCCGCTCCATTATCAATGAGTACTTTTACTATTGGTACACCATTAACCAAAGCTTTGACGTACAGTGGCCTTAAGTGTTTGGTTAACCTCATCGCTGGTTTGTTGAAGATGACTTTTTCAGCAGCGTCTATTTCCACTTCCTGCCTATTTTCTGGCGGGCTATCTCTTGGTGATAGATCAACGTGCAGCACATCGGACTGAGCTTTCTTTCCTTGGGTCCCTTCCTTCTCTTTTCCCAATATTTCTTCTTCAGTTACCCAATTTGTAGGAGGAGGCATTATTCTAGGGGGCGATCCATACTTTTCAGAGCGAGGTACCCTCTTTTTCCTTTTTGGCGTCCCATACAGCACATAGAAATCAAACGATCGACCAGATGGTTCTCCCAATAGATCCACTTCGCGGACCCCTTCCTGGTGCAATTATTTCAACAGGGTGTTGCGCGACACTCCCCTTTTCCGTCTCTCTGCTTCTAAATCAATCTCTTCTTCAACATCTGTCATACCATCGTTCTCGCCATCATCATACATTTCTCTGGAAGTTTGGCCTTCATCGCAGACTAGCACATAGGCGTCTTCCTCATTATCCTCTTTTTCTTTGCTTTTGAACTCATCGGCCAACAAGTAATTGTTAGCCAGGACAGGAGGTAATGTGCCAAACTGGATAGTTAGAGGTTGGTCGGGATCATCTTCATCTTTCCTGTCTCGCTCAAACTTCGATCTACCAGATGAGCTTTCCGGCAAATCTCCCATTGATTCACCAGTGCCTGTTTCTTCGCTATCTTCAAAAACATTTTCATTGGTTATTCTGAGCGTTTTAGGCGCTCTAGGGCGTGATTCCCCTTGCTGTTGCCTCATCATCCGCCCGTAATTACGTTGGTAACGCCTTTGTTGGGTTCTGGTCATTTCATTGAACGGCATTACCCTTCCTGCGTTGTTCTGGAACGAATGCCATACATTGGGTTGGCGAGGCTGCGGCCTAAATGTTTTCCTCTGACCAGCCGACCCAAACCCCCTTTCTCTATGCACTCCTCCGTACAACGGCACCCTTCGCCCCCTGACGGGCTGAGCGACTGATACGAAATCAGGCCGATGATGGGATGGCCGTGTCATTGATGACCCTGTATTCGCCTTCAACTCGTGCTTACACCTGTCGCACAGAATATCTTCGCCCTGTTTGGGCTCTTTCCCTTTGATGCGTTCAAACACGCTGGGAAGCGGCTTGGGTTCTTCTTCTTCGTCATCAATCACCAGTTTAAACCTTGGCAGTTTATTTTTCAAGCCAGTCGTTATCATATTCATTGCTAGTGGCCGTGGAAATGGGTCTTCGTCCACCGCCATCTTCTTCTTCTCTTCGAACGTAACTCGTCCTGATTCGATGGCATCCTGTTCAACGACATCCTGCGTGAGTTCTCCCAGCAATGCACGCATTGTGCGAGGGCTCAATTCTGTCATTGGCTCGTAGCGGCTGTGACTGATTGGATTTTGTCCATCTGTCTGTGGAGAGTGTTGTTGCTCCTCGTATCGCTCAACCACAGACTGGACTACTCCTTGACTTGCTGGTTCTTTATCGGAATTTTTATGAGGCATGATATCTTTTCTCTTTTTGTATCTTCACTTACCAAACACCAACTGTCCCACTGGGCGTGCCAAATTGTTTTCGCGCGTTTTTTGCAACCCGCCAACAATTACGAGAGAGAGAGGGGTCAGACGATTGTGTAAGGAACAGACCTCTTGAGACAAAGTCCCAAAAAGGGGTGCGTATGCCAGTGAAGGATTACAATTGGGAAGTAGACAAAACGCCTCCAAGGGGCGCAAGCACACGAGTACTGAAAAAGGATTAAATTTAAACTAAGGAATAAAAATTACATGATCTCTTGTAGAGAGTTTTTGATTCGGTCCTTTTCTTCTATGACGTTACTTCTTTTATACTTCTTGAACATCCCTTGGTTATCGAAACTGCTCAAATTTGCTTCCTATCCTTCGTAACCGCCCACTCTTTTAGTGAAGAATCACTTATTCGGGGGGTATTCGCTTAGTAACCGCTGCCACTACCTTTGCTGCTTCCTAGATCGTGGGATCGTGCCGGGTTTACTTGCCAACCGCTTCCAAACTATATCCTTTAGACTTGTTTGATTTTGGGCGACTTGGGGTTCTGGGCGACAATAAGGCTGTTGTCCTGGGCGATTGTGCCGTACTATCTTCGTTCGGCCTCTGGGCGTCCTGCGACTTTGGGGCGATGGTATTCCTTTGTTCTTGGGCTTCCAGTATTCAGGTTTTTCCACAGACCTCCAACTTGGGCTTCTCTTCTTGGGCCTTTTAATTGGCTTCTGTTGGGTCTTTATCCTGGATTTATCAATTGGACTTCCTTTCAATTTTGGGCTGCATTTTAGTGTGTCAACAGTTTCCATTGTTGTTAGTCTCGTCAGGCGAACATTTCTCTCCGAAAGTCAACTCAAATTTGACACAAGAACTTGTTTTTGTTGTAATGGGATCCTTTACTTCCTCACCAGTTACACCCAAAGTAGTTTGGGTGTAAGGAGAGAGCCATTTGGCCTTAACATAATCGGCCTTGCTCCAAGGTGGAAAAGGCATGCCCTTTTTCTTCAAGCTCTCTTTGGCTGCATCTGATACAATGCCAATGATCTTCTCAAGGCGATCAGCACCTACAAATATGTTAGGTAGTGTTTGGAGAATCGATTTGAATGCTTTGGTGGATCTAGCGATTTCAAATTCTGGAAAATCAATGTCAATTATAAACCTCTCCCCTTCAATCATCACATCAACATATTCATATTCCCATGTTAGAAATTGGAAAAATGGGGACAAAAATTTATCATATTGTGCAAAAAATAAACAAAGGGGTGATTTTTCCCAGAAAGAAACAGAACAAATTGTGTAGCGGATAGAAAGAGAGAATTACCCGAGGAAAAAGAGGGAGATTTTACTCGGATTTTTCCTTTGAAATTTTGGGGCTACAATTTGGGAGAGGATACGTTTCTGAGGAGGGAGGGAATGCAGTTTGGGCTTTGGTTTTAACAATTGGACGTAATTAATACTTCATTAAAATGTTATTTAGAGTTTAAGGGTATTAATCAAAACACCTATAAAAGAAGGGTACGACGCCTAATATTCCCTAATTTTAATGTATCTAGGCTTGAACTACACTGGACTACACCCACCATTGTATCCGCCCCTGCAGCATTATGCTAATTCATGTTGTCACGTTGGATATGTAAACAAGTAGAGGGAAACATTTTACAAGTTGCTCAGTAAGCACGCAATCTAGAATGTATTATATTTGTAAGTGCCCTTATTTGTGTTGTATTATATTACACATCTTTCACCACCGATTTTCATGCCACCACTTGTAATAGAATGTATTTACACACATTGTTATCTATTTTTACACCATTGTCACGACCACCGCCACCACTATTACATTTAGGCTGTGTCTATTTCTGCTAGAAAGCATAATTCATACCGTTAGTTTAAAAATGTAGCCACAGTTTTTGACTTGTTCTCTCACAACTGGGTTCCATTCTTTGAAAATAATGGACTGAAAATTGATTTTTTTGTTAAAACAATCCCTATCAAACAGGCATTTAGCGTTACACCACAATCACTGACGATCCCAACTTGTGACATTCGGTGCTATACCATTGTTGTCGTCGTCATTTGCAACATTCACACCATCCCATCACAATCTGCACCATTACGCCACCATCAGCCTCCACTTTCAATATCATCACCTCAGACACACCAAAACAATGTCCACCAAGCACCACCAGATCCATACTAGCATTGTGTTTTTCATCTCAAAACTTCCCATCTGAAATTGTCCTACTGATCCCATCTCAAAACTTCTAACCAATGGGTCAGACGTGTTGAACCCTAAATCGAGGTTCCACAGCAACTAGAAGTTCATCTATCAATTTGGTGAATTGTTTCTCGACTCCCAAAAGACCATGGTGGTGGCGCATGGTGCTTTCAGTCGAATCTAGATCTCTGATATGAAATTGCACCGAACAACGGCGCGTGATGAATTGTGGAGAGTGATGATGGTGATAGGGAAAAGTCTGGAATCTGAAAATTTACCTAAACGGACTGTAATTTGCCGAAATGAAAGAAAGAAAAAACCACCTGAAAGGCAGAACAGTACAATCTACCTCACTGTTTGAACTTACAAGTACCATTTAAACCACTATACATAAAGCAAAATAATAATCAATAGCAGGAAAAAGGTGGCGAATTTGTAACCTCTCAAGAATTAAGCGCAAACCACCTGTTGAAACAACATATTTACAACATTTCTCTTGATTTTGGGTACTGGGTTGCATTTGTCTACTGCATCAATGGAATCCACTCCAACGCACAAATTAACCCCAGGACCCAGGTGAGAGATAAATTAAACAGTTCATCGACTATGATTGAAACGGAAGTTGGTCGAGTCAACCTCAGTGTTACCTTTTTGCTTTTGTCGAGCTAAAGTAGAACATCGCCTAGCGCCAGCTAAATGGAAATCGTAAGTATTTTTGGAATTCTCGATCCGGAATTTCAGCGCTTGATGGTAAGCTCGGCCCTGAGGTGTAGTATGCCATTAATGAAATAGAGGCTGTCCTCAGCCATGAAAGAAGTCCATGGTATGCTAAATAAGTTGCGATAGCCGACTGCCTTTCCTCCAGTAAAAGCGTAATTGCCTTTATATTTGCTAATATATTCCTCTGTAGGTTTGGATCTGGCTGCAAATTCGTAGTCGACAGCAAATGTTACCGAACCCTTTTCTTGCATTCCAAGAAAGAGACCAAAACAATGGAAAGAGCTCTGTTGATCCATATTACAATGTGCAGACAAGAAAAACCCTTGTCCTCCTAAGTGAAAAGCCTGAGAATAAACTCGCCCAGATGGAAACAAGTTCACACACTCTTCCCGCTTAAGATCCAAGTAGACTACACAATGTTGGCACGGGAGTTCAAACTCGATTACCTTAACAGGTCGATACTTGTAGGACCTCTCGACAAAGCGGCGGCTTGTAGGGGTCGTCTCCTCTATGGTCATCATTCGCTGACGATGTGGGGCCTCAGCCTTGAAAAATAGGGCATCAAGCACAACTTTGGTTGCAAAATCGTGATCAAAGTCACTGCAACCTAGAACCTTCTTCAGTTTCCGGCAAGTCATGTAAGGGAATCGAATATGGCGGCCCAGACGTGTACCAAGAATTTCTCGCCGCTCCTCAGGTTTTTGATAATGAGCCCGCGTCCACTTCAAGGCAAAGTCATACACTGCATCCTCTGCTGCCACTTGGAGATCATCGCTCGACAAGATTGCCTCAATTCCAGCCAGAGGCAAATTTATAACCTCATCTTGGAACCTGCCCAATTAGCACAAGTTATAAATAAATATCAAATACAACTAGAATTGATCATAGTTGCTAAATATTGTCTTGGCACTCGTAAAATAACAGATCAAATGATTTATCACCTTGACATATTACATATCAAAGAGATGCACATGCCAAAAATTTCAATTTCTTTAATGATGTAACATCCAACACGAAGGGGTTTTACACGATGAGCTGTTGAGGATTTAACTTCTCTGAGACTAAACAAAACTAATCCTACCTGTCCACGGCAACTAAGACAACCATGTCCAGAAGAAAAAAATATGTAAAACATTCCACAAAATGAACGATGGAAAATTAAGTTCTCATTTACTTTCTCATATCCTCAGAAAGACAAAAGAAAGAAAGGGAAATGATAGTAACTCACTTAGATATATCTTTGTAACGGGCAGCCAAGAACTGTTTTGCTGCATCCGTCAATGGCTGAACCGCCTCAGCCATTAGGACGCTAGAGGGAAGGTCCAGATATAATAATGCAGACTCTGGAGTCATAGGCAAGTTTTGCAATAAGCGGCTGCAGTGCCTCATGCACGAAGCTACCTCATATTTATCAGCAGCCATAAGCACATCCAGCAACGGCGGAGCTGTTGTTGCAGTTAATGTATTACTATACATAAAATTCAGTACCTCCATGAGAGCAGCTTCCTCTATTCCATAAAAAGAAGAGTGATCAAAACCACATAATTTCACAACTATAAAATATATGATCATGAGAAACGGCAGATGATCTAAACATGCACAACAACCACAATGTAGCCCAGAGACGAACACATGATAAGAGGGACTTTCTTAGTCTACATAATGAGGAGCAACCAGCTTATTTCCTAAACCCTTCCCTACGAGACTTGAAAGACTCCCAGAAAAAGAATTCAAGTGAAAAAAGAGAGAGAAAAGAAGGAAAACATTAACTTGCTACAGTAACATACCCGAGGCATTAATTCTTAAGGTTACATGTCTCTGCTCTGACTCCATCATCCCATTTGAGAAGAGCTACATAAAGAGAAATGATATATTCACACATGAATTTAAAAAAATTAAATAACATTAGCAAACCTATATTTCAAATTAAGAATAGCAAATCTCAGTTAAAACTCCAATAACCTTTTTGAAGAATGGACTATTTGCTGCTAAAATAGGAGAGCTGATATGTAACATTTTAACTCTTGTAACTCCCGAACTATCCTCAGACCCATTTGAATCATCACTATTTGCGGAATCATCTCCTGCAGTTTTTACTAAAATAAATTTTAGCGATCATACAAACAAATCAGAAAATAAGACATCCTCTAGTGAGAAAAAAATAGAAAAGACATTCAACTACATAAGAAGATCCTTCCAATGAGAATAATAATCACACGGAACTGGAAGTCCTTAAATTCATTATGCATAGATGGCAAAAGAAAAGCTAAAAAATCTAGCATTCTCAGATTAACACAAATAATTTAAATCTTGCGGCCTTGCCTGAGAATAATTCAACTACATAATAAGATCTTTCCAATGAGAATAATAATCACATGGAACTGGAAGTCCTTAAATTCAATGCATAGATGGCAAAAGAAAAGCTAAAATCTATGCATAATGAATGTCCTTAAATTCCTTGCCTGAACTTGCTCTTGCACTTATCTACAGTTATCAAGCAATTAATAATTAGTATCATATTCTTCACAGGTCCCTGGCTGCAATAATGTTTCACTCACTCAACTGTGTAACTGATGACAAGCAGACAAGTAGAAAAATGCTTATATTGTTGAATAAGCCAAGAGCAAAACGTCTAATTTCAATAAATTCACAGGTTACATGATGCAATCCATTCAACCAATTAAATAATAGATACCAAGTGACCTGCTGATGCAATCCACAAATATGATATGACTCGTATGGAAAAATAAATAATTCTGAATTCCCTTAAATTTCATGTTCCAGGCTATACCAGACCCTCACCACCTGACCTCTTCTGATTGTCATGAAATACAGATCGCTATATTTAGACATTTAAATAGCTGAAGGCCTGTTTCAATATTTCCAAGTAAATTATTATTATTTTATTTTTATATTCTAATCTCGCCGAACCAAATATCCAAATGTAGAAAACATTTCTTTCAGTAAATCAAACACGGTTTTCAGATGGAATTGAATATTTATCTAGTGTTTCAGACAAAAAAGTTACTGCTTGGTCACAAAAAGATTTCAATGACTGGACAAATTGATTTAAATCTTGTTTGTTGACAAATATACCAACATGTTATACAAGTATTAAAACACACTTCCCAAAACCGTCACAGACCATTTTTCGATTCATTTATCTGACAGCGCTACTTTACTGCAGTTTATTTGTGTAATATTCTCCTCATCACGTCTTCCTGGATTTATTATCTCCAATTTTGAATCTGAAAAGCCAAATTAATCACTGTATTGGCTTGTTTTCCTTTAAACAATTCGAGAATTAATATTATGAACACGAATTTGTTGACATGAGCCGTAATCATAATGTCGATCCGAAAACCAGAATTAATTTGTTTCCCACACCTGAGGGTGATTCTTCTATCATTTGAATTTCTTCTTCATCATGATTTTCATCACCTACACCATCATCAATATCAGGCTGCTGATTATCTAGAATCTGCTCCTCAGGGTGAGTATTGATGTCCAGAGCTGTAAAAGAGTGGCACATGTCTGATTAACATCAGATCAACCCATGCCAGCATAAGAATGAGCACAAGTCTAAGAAAATCCAAAATACAGAATAATTTAAGTATTCACGGAGTGTGAACTCCAGTAAAAACATGATTAATAATTTCAACATATTAAAAAAAAAAAAAAACTGAAAAGCAGAGTACGTGCTCAAATATTGATCTTCAAATAAACTATAGTTACGTTTGTAGTATCAAGTACCGGATCAAGGCTTTGGAACTGGAAATAGAAGTTTCTATTTAAATTTTATTTTATTTTTCTACAAATTTCATTTCCCTGTTTGCAAATGAAAGCTAAAATTCAATTTTCAAGTAAATACATTAACAAAATCCAATGAAAAAAATTCCTTGTTCCAATATTTCTGACTTTAATACTTTAATCAAGTTTACTCAGCCATGTCATCTATAAATTTGAAACGACCTGAGTAAATTCACTTCATTTCTAAGTATTCATTTTACTAAACAGAGGCCACAAAACAACATGTGTGTTATATTCATTATAACAACAAAAATTGAATCAAAATCCAAAAAATAATCATCCAATACCACATAACTATCCAAAACTATTATGCACATATACATATACTATTTGTACACATGCTGACTGTACAGTATGCTCGCTCACCATTTTCCATCTTGGAGACGTCGCCTCTGTGACGCTTGCTCTTACGTGCCCAGTCGGCGAGGGTATGGCAAGCCTGGGACTCAGGTCGGGTCTCGAGCGAATCGGATACTATGTCGATCCGGAGGATCCGGTCCGAGAAGTTGCTGTCGTCGAAGGCGAACGCGAAGTCCGGGTTAGGGGACCCGGTAGGCGACGAATTATCCGAGTCCATCATTGCCGTTCTCGGGTCAAATAGATCCAGTACCGAATCCATCATACTGATTTCTCTCCTACACACACACACACTCTCTCTCTCTCTCTCTCTCTCCTCTCTCTCTCTATATTAGTACAGTATTGTTTCCTTGGTTAATTACTCGAATGGTTATTGAACTTTGACCCATGTTATCACTTAATAATTGAATTTAAAAATATATCTTAATGGTTACTGAACTTCGCCAAGTGTTATTATTTCATAACTGAACTTAAAAATATGTCACAATGATCATTGAACTATTCATTTTTTCCATTTAAGTGATGGATGAGTAACATCATACATAGTTTAATAACCATTGTGATATATTTTTATGTTCAGTTATGAAGTAACAACGCTTAACGAAGTTCAGTAACCATTAAGATATATTTTTAAGTTCATTTATTAAGTAGTAACAATGATATAGTTCAGTGACCATTGAGATATGTTTTTAAATCAATTATCAAGTCCCTCAAATCGACATCTATAAAAGAAGAAATCAAAGAAAATGAAGGGAAATAAGAGGAAACGAAAAAATCAGCACTTAGAAATCGAATAAAAATTAGAACTTATGATGATGCTTATTATGAAATAAATGGATGATATTAGTTTTCAAATGAAAGTTTTGCGGCTCGAGTGGAAGATATTGGCGCTAAATTGGCTCTGAATAATTTATGGAGCCATTAAATCCTCGACTAGCATATCCCCTTTATCGGCAACTATTCAAAAGTACATTTGATTTTTGGATAAATTGGTATCAGTTCATCGTATCTCAAACTTCGCATAAAAAGATTGAAAGGGAGACAATAAGAACCCTAAAAGAAATTGACCGAGAAAAATTACATAAAAGTACAAAAATGTTCGGTGCCAAGGTAGTTGAGGTCGATTTGATTTTTTCATCCTTTTTCCCATCATTTCCTTTAGTTTCTTCTTTCACAGAGGTCAATTTGAGGAAAAAAGAAACAGTTACTATTTAATAACATAACTTAAAAACGTATCTTAGTGGTCATTGAACTATGCACCGTATTACACATCTATCACTCAAATCGATGTCGTTTGTTGAACCTAACCGATTTTTCCATTTGAGTGATGTATGTGTAACACGGTGCATAGTTCAGTGACCATTGATATATATTTTTAAATTCAATTACGATGTAGTAATACTTGAATAAGTTCAGAAATCATTGGAGATATATTTTTAAATTCAATTATTAAGTAGTAACAATTGACAAAGTTCAATAACTATTGAAATAATTATTTGAAGAATTTATATAAAGATAGGTTTACAATTGGAATTTCTCTTTTTTGTCTTTATTGGTATGTGTGCAAAATTTTAACCAGACACCTTTTTTTCCTTTTTGTCAAAATGAACTTTTCTCTCACCAAGAATTTTATTAAATATGGTCATTTAGTCTTGCAAAATAATTGACAATCTATGCCCCTGCTTGATGGTCTGTATTTAAGAAAAATAATGTTTTTAATAATAATTTTTAGGAGAATGCGTGGTTAAAATGTAGGAAAAAAATTTTAAATTTACGTGCAGAATATTTTATTGTGTGAATATATTTGATTAAAAATGAGCATGTAAAAAAGAATTTTCAAATAAGGGTTGTCAAAATGGGGCTAAAAAAAGTTGACGATGTACAAAAAAACTTCTTCACAATGCCTATTTTGGCTATAATGTTTGGATAGATCGAAATTCGTGCATGGTAAGCATTTGGTAACACTTTGAAAGGAAGAAGTGTATATTTTTCAAAGCTTCAAAATAAAGACTTTTTTTTTTTTGGAAATTCAATAGTAGTTAACAAAATTCATTCTCTTAAAGTGTTTTGCTTGTATTAGTCAACATATTTGCTCCAACTAATTGTCGAACTCTATCACGCAATTATTAATGTCAAATCTTATTAGTGAATCTCTTGATAATATTTTTTGAAACTTCCACACAACGACGATTTCACACAAAAAAAAAAAAAAAAAACATGTGGTAGACATAACCAGAGAAAAATAAAAAATAATTCAAAACCTAATAAACTCAAAATATATTGTGTTTGATGAAACAACTTGCTTATTCTTAAAAGTTGAAAAATAAACTTTCCGACAAATTCCGAAGCAACATATCATTCATGGGCGGAGCCCAATGAAGACCAGGGTGGGCACAGGCCCCCCTGACTTCTGGGCTCAACCCATGCCCATAATTTTTTAAGTAATGGGCTCAACCCTCAGTCCTCATGATGCTAGGACTTAGAACACTACTAGAAGCAATGTGCAAGAGGTACTTGTGGGTGGCTTGTACCAAAAATATTCATTAAGTAAAAATGGAAACAATAATGATAATATGCATATTCAACTCCCGACAGTATATCTAGTTTGAAGTCCCCAAAGAAGCATTTATAATTCCCTTGTTCTAATTCTGTAAATTTAGTCAGTGGCGGGCACAAGTCGGAATGAAAAAATTTGAAATTGGTGTATTTGCTAAGTAGAAACAAAATGCCGGAGAAGATGTGATGGAGATTCTGGCAACAAAATATGTGATGTATATTTGTGATTTGATTGTTATAAGTTGCACATATTCAGGTTCAGTTGTGTAGAATTTTGCACTTTATGTTTTGCTTTTGCATAAATGATAAACCGTTTGAATGTGACACCATGGTGGACAAAGAATATGGCAATAACCTAACATTTTGTGGGAAATTTCTTATTGTTGAAATTGCCACTGTTGTGCTTTTATGTGAATTGTTATAGAATTGCACCTATGAATTACAACCAAAAATTTGTTGAATTGTTGAAATTTGTGTTTTGTTGAACGTGCTTTATAGAATTGCACATGTGAATTTGGGTAATATTGTTTTATATTTTTATCATCATTAAATTCACAACAACAAAAACTCAACGTTCAATCTCGATAAATTGTGTCCACCCCGAATTACAATCCTAGCTCCACCCATGCATATCAAGGATCAGTGTTAGTGTAAATTAAGCGCATGATCCCATTTGTTGACACCATTAATAACACGAAAATAGAAAATTAAATGCACCTAAAGAATTAACAAATTTATAATGGTTCATTCATAGTTCTCAATGCGAGAGCAATGTCGTTATAAGATTTTACCTCAATAAAGAAGAAAATCATTACTATTTTCTGAATTCATGTCTCTCTATTTTTTGCATGGAGAGAAAATCTTAATGGCAACAAATTTCCAACTAGCTAATTGCCTCTCGGATCACTTGCCATGTATAGTCTCACTTTTCCTGCAAGGTGGAGATGCTTTAAATTCTTCAATATGTGGACGGCTCACTCAGAATTTCAGAATTTGGTTTTCTCTAGTTGGAACCAACAGATTTATGGCACGAAACTGTTTACTCTTTGTAAAAAGTTACAAAGGCTCAAATAAGTTTTGAAGCAACTCAATAATAAACATTTTGCTAATATTTTTGCTAGAGCTGAGAAAGCTAGAGTTGATCGCAAGGCTACCCAAATGGAGCTACACGATTAGCCGATGAATATCGAGTTGCAAGGCATGGTTGCACCTTTATGAAAACAAGCAATGGGTATTTGCGACGCAGATAAAAGTTTTTATTATCAACAAACCAAATGTGCATAATTGAACAAGAGTGATAAATGTACAAAATTCTTTCACTCTATGGTTAAAAGGAATGCGAAGAGGAATTTCATTGCAGCTGTAATCAAAGATGTCAAGACTCCTACGAAATCCCAAACGGAGGTAGCTATAGGATTCCTAGGCTACTATCGTAACCTGTCGGGGACAAATAGAGCATGCAATCCCATTGATTCAAATGTTTTTGGTGAAGTGCCATCACTCTCTTTGGAACATGTGGAATCCCTTGTTAGGGCTAATTCTATACGGGAGATTAAGGATGCTTTATTCAATATTGGAGACGATGAATCCCAGGACCGAATGACTATGGGGTGATTTTATTGAGGCTATTGTTTGAGTTTTTTCGTTCCATCTCACTCCTTAAACAAATTAATCACACTGTCATAACTTTGATTCCGAAAGGCAGCCACTCATCCACAATCGGGGATCTCAGACCCATTTCATGCTGCAACGTGGTTTATAAGACGATTACTAAAATATTATCCAATGGATTAGTACCTATTCTTGGTTATATCATTGATCAAGCGAGACGACTTTTTGTGGAGGAGGGGAGCTTGGTAGAAAATGTACACCTTACACAGGAACTATTGAGGTAATACAATAGGAAGAGAGTATCACCTAGATGCCTCCTTAAAATTTATCTTTGGAAGGCATATGAATCCATTGATTAGGGATGTTTGAAGTATTTTTTGGAGGGATTGGGATTTCTGAACAGATTTATTCGATAGGTGATGGTATGCATCTCAACTCCCTCGTTCTTAATTGCAATTAATGGCAGCACACATGGGGTTTTCAAAGGTTAAAGGGGCTTACGATAAGGAGATCCCTTATTGCCCTTCTTGTTCTTGATTTGTCTTGAATATCTTTCTAGAGCATTGAATGTAGCTACAAATAATACAGAGTTTAATCATCATCCGAAATGTGGGCTCTTGAAAATCACACATTTGGCTTTTATGGATGACTTGATGTTGTTTACTAGAGGCGACGTTATTTTAGTGCATACATTAATTCATTGTTTGTCCAACTTTGGTGGTTGTTCAGGATGTGGGATGAATGAAAACAAATCCAACATATTTATCGGTAGAATTCGGGGCCAAGACTTGGATGAAATCCAAAAGTTAGTATGAACATGCCACGGTGATCCATGCCTTTCAGATATTTGGGACTTCCGTTAGTTGCAGGGAAATTGAAAGTCAGCCAGCCAATATGCTCCATTTTTGGATAAAACCGCTACATATATACATGCTTGGACGAGCACTTCATTATCTTATGTTGGGAGGGTTGAATTGGTGAGATCTGTCTTGTAAGGAGTTGAATGCTTTTGGTTATCTATATTTTCGATTTCGGCCATAGTCACCTTGAGGATTATACGGCTTTGCAGGAATTTTCTTTGGAATTCCAAAAAATGGCTAGTTGCATGGTCTAATTGTCTTCCCAAAAAGAGAGGAAGGATTGGGATTTCTAGATGTTAAATGTTGGAATAATGCACTACTAACCAAGTCGCTGTGGAACATACATACTAATAAAGACACACTTTGGGATGCGGTGGTCAATCATGTGTATTTGAAAGGGGCATCAATATGGGCATGGTCATCTATGAAGGATGATTCACCACTACTCAAAAAGATACTATCGATTGCAAATTGCTTTAAGCATACCTAAGGACAAACTTGGGCTGCTTGCCAAAAAAATACATATTGGATCCATGGAGATAATATAAACATTGCTAAAGCTTATGATTATTTTCGACTAAAGGGGACACTAACAACTTGGGCAAAAGATGTTTAGAGCATGTATCACTCCTAAACATCCATTTATCCTTCAGCTTAGTGCAAAGACTAAGGTCCTTACTAAAGACCGTCTATAACACATGGAGGTTGACAACAGATGCGTGTTTTGTCAAGTTTCGGCTAAATC
Organism: Fraxinus excelsior; assembly: GCA_019097785.1. NCBI lineage: Eukaryota > Viridiplantae > Streptophyta > Magnoliopsida > Lamiales > Oleaceae > Fraxinus > Fraxinus excelsior. Next base: position 21,434,816 of record CM032642.1, read on the forward strand.
AGTCCAGCACATGTTTTTTCAATGTGGCACGAGCATGGAAATTTGGGGGCATATTAGAAACTACCTCGGCATCTCTTGAGCCAATTCTTCGATACCAAGTGCTTTGAAATGGATCAAGGAAGGATGTGGAGCATCTTGACAAAGCATGGCCAAGAAAACTACGATGGCAAGCACTGTTTATCATATTGGGCAGCTAGAAACATACTGATCTTTGAAGACCTAAGACCACATTCTGATAGTATTGTCAGACGCATCAAAACATGGGTATACAAATTTATGTTTTCATCTTATCCTCATATTTTGTTTCATTATTAATCTTTAGCAATGAGAATTTAGATTGATATCGTTGGTACATCTTTGAAATTTGTAAGTAGGTATGCCCGGAGTATTTGTTCACAGCTTTTGATTTATACAAGTTTTTATATACCGATAAAAAAACATGTTAATTACATAATACGGGGGTAATTGGCGCAAAACGTCCCTACCTATAACGGGTTTTGTGGAAAACGTCCTTGCATTTGATTTTTTTGGTGCAGAACGTCCATACCTTTGCATTTTCTTGCTCAAAACGTCATTTTCACCAATTTTTAACATAAAGTGATCATTATACCCTCCTATATAAATAGAACAAAAAAAGAAAATAAAGAACAAATTGCAATATGCTCCAAAACATTTTAAAAAGTGCAAATTGGTCCAAAAAAATTATTAAAATATTAAAAATAATCAAAAATAAAAATAAAAACTTTTTCTCTCATCTCTCTCTCCCTTAGCCTCCTGTTATTAACGAAGAAGAAGATAATTCTGCTTTGGTTTTCAAAAAAATTCAACTCCTCCTCCAACGCTACCTTGAACATCTCAAGGTCTTCCACCTCCATGTCCTACCAAAACTCACCACCATCATTTACCCCATCCCTCTTCTTCGCTCCAACTCTGCAGAAACCATAGAATAATCTCTATTGAAATCTGGCGTTTGGGCGTAGTATTTCAGAGAAGTAATTCTATTCTCAAACTGATCAATTACGGAATCTACACAGATGCGTTTGTTGGCTAAGGATTGTACAATAATGGCGATTTCAGCGCCAGATTGAACCAGATTTCGCTCGCTTTCTTGAAAAGCCTGACTCGACGCTTGGAGAAAGTCACTCACCTATTATTCAATTTTTCTATTTTCTTCATTTCAATCTTCCTTCCGCCCAATGTTTTCTTCTTCTCGACCACCATCTTTTCGCAGAGGCATCAACAGTTTTTCTTATCTTCTTAGCTTTCTTCAGAGGCATCATCAGTTTTTCTTAGCCGGAATGGTAGGAAGGATCCACCTTTCTTGAAGAAAACTGTAAGCTTCCTTCGACTTTTGAATCCTAGTCTTGAATGGGGAGTTGTAATTAGAGAGACGTTGGCCAATTTCTGTGTTGTTGGGTGCCAATTTGAGGAGTAATATTGGCAGTGCTTTGTAGGTGAGAGATAATCCACAATGTCAATGAAGTAGCTGTGTCGTGGCAGTGGTCGTGGAAATGAAGACTTTCACAGTGGAATGTAGAAATAATAGCAACAATTTAAAAAAATTAAATGCAAGATTTTGCATACTGAACAACACACTAATTGCAAGCGTCTATTCGTCGGGTTAGGAGCTCCAGTAATTTTGGTCGAGATTTCTTGCGGTGGTGGTTGAGGAGGCTGATGGAGAGGGAGAGGAGAGAGAGATTATTTATTTTTGATTATTTTTAATAATTTAATAATTTATTTGGACTGATTTGCACTTTTTAAAATGTTTCGGAGCAAATTGCAATTTATTCTTTATTTTTCTTTTCTTTTCTTTTCTTTTTTATTTTATTTATATAGGAGGGTATAATGATAATTTTATGTTAAAAATTGGTGAAAATGACATTTTGCGCAAGAAAATGCAAAGGTAGAGACGTTCTGCACCAAAAAATCAAACGTAATGACGTTTTCCACAAAACCCGTCATAGGTAGGGACGTTTTGCATCAATTACCCCATAATACGGGTATAAACCTTTGTCGGCCTTAGACTTGGTCAATTTCATACTATCCCATTTCCACCACAGAAAACTATCCCATTTCCACCACAGAAAAAGTCAAATATGGAAAAAGTTCCACCATTGATCTATTTTCTTTGGTTGTTGGTCTAATTCTACAAACAAATAGCAGCCATCTTGCTTCTCAATGATTATGCCAATATGTTAATTTTATGAGTAAAAAATTGCAGCAACAAATAGTAGACCTTCACGCGAGTTATTTTCTCCTTTTTAAAAAAAAAAAAAAAAAGACCCATTATACCTTGAGCGAAAGAAATCTCATCTCACCTTTCCTTTCTTAACTCCCATGTCACCAATGACCAAACTCACCGCATGACGACCGGACATGGAAATGTCTATTAAGCTATGGTCGATAAAACAGTACAGTCAATATCGTATTCGTGTAACCTGTATTACTATCTCTTGATCTATGTTGGGCGGTTGTTAATGCCTTGCATTCAAGGATGACCTTCCATCATGTGACCTTTCCATTCATATAACCTCTATGTATCGATGCTGGGAACTTATGTTTTAAGTAATTTATGGCCTAATGTATGCAATATTCAAAGAGTTTTGTAATGCGAGCATATCCGCTAAACTTCAGACTTCATATTTACTTCTCGAGTTCTCGTAGCTTATCCTAACAATATAAAATAGGCACCTCTCTTGACACGCGTGTCGCAATTCCCTATCGTCAACCATTACGGCGTTATTTGAGATTTTCTCATTTCTTTTCATTTGCCCGTTTTCATTTCATTCCCTAAACCGTCAATTTTCTTTCTAAAAATCCGGCAATGAAACCGTCACCGAAGTAGGCCGAAGTGATGGGACTCCAACATTTTCCCATTTCTTTTCATTTGTCCATTTTCATTTCATTCCTCAAACCCTCAATTTTCCTTCTAAAAAACCGGCATGAAACCGTCACCGAAGCAGGCCGAAGCGACAAGACTCTAGCTCTCCGAAAGTTTTCCTTCTCAAACATCGAGTAGGAGAAGAAAAGAATTGGGTGAAAATCGACTAAATTTCTCTCAAAATTTTGGTAGTTTGTTGGGAATGAAGTCAATTGATTCAAAGCCCAATAAAATGAAAGAGATTGGCAAGAGAGAATTAATGGATGTAGAGGGCAATGGTCAAAAAGAAGAGAATATCTTAGTTGGGTAGTAATTTGAAATCTTGGTTAGATGGAAATAGGAGAAATGGAAATGCAGATTTATTGGCTATCCCTTTCAATAACATGATAGAAGTCAAGATAAGTCTGGTAGTTTGGCCGATAGGACAAGAAGAATGAAAAGAATTTCTGAGAATGAGAAGATGAATTTGACTGCAATAGATGATACTGCTGAAACAGATTTTAAAGAAAAAGAGTATGTTTATCGGAATAAAATGTCGAGATATCTAAATGATGAACAAGTTCATTTGAAAATGGATGACATAGATGAAATTGAAACATGGGCATCTCGTGATAATTTATACGATTCTATCAGATTTTGAGTTTGACAGCTTTAAAATGCAAGGAAGAAAATGTTTAAAAAAAAAATCGTCCATGGCTTCGTTAAGCATGGAGACAGGCTGTGTCTTCGTGCTCACATGCAAATTTTTTTTCTTTTTTTTATACAATGAGATGCATAATATATATTCTTTTATTAGCCTAAAATTGTCCCGAAAGGTTGTGGAGATAAATGAAATAAGATGGGTCAATTCTAGAGGGGTGTCTACACTTTTTTTTCCTGTTTTTTTTTTTTTAACTGGATTAGCTTATAACTGTAAATTTGTTGTAATGTGATAATTGATAACTATATTGTAATAAGATGTATGTAAAATTCTTTTTCTATATTTCATCACTACAACATAAAAGGGGCAAAATACTTTGTACCACATGTCGCGATTTTCGGAATTATTATCGAATTATTTCTTATTTTGATCACCGTCTGGGGCGTTGCCCTCGAACCCCACGAGGGGCACTGCCCCCTCAACCCTCGCGACCGACCGGTCAGGTTAATCACCATTTGGGGCATTGCCCCAAACCCCATGAGAGCGCTGTCGCCTCCATCACGACCCTGGTGTTTCCCCCACTGCCCATGTGTGATTTAATGTCGTCGTACTAATGTCATCCTTCTTATTAACATATTCACTATTGAGCTTATATTTATCTGTTTTGATTTATATTGATTGTTTATGATGAATAATTTCCCCTTCTGTTTCTAACTTATTTTTTGTTTATTTGTGTATTTTTCGTTGAAACTTTCAAGTTTTCTATTGAAGAAGTTTTGCTCAATAAGATTTAATTAGTGACATCTCTAAAAATAACCAAAAATCAGTCAACGTTATTATGTAGCCAACTATACTGCATGTGCATCTCACTAGTAATAGAATAGAATAGAAAAAGACTCAATATATAGAATGAAAAGTCGCATAAATAATAAAGTAATATATAAATAAAGAGATGGGGTTTGAAAAGCACTCTGTGAACACAATATTGAATCCAATGTGAAACAAAACTAAGGAGCTATTTCTAGTTTTGGTTCAAAACAAAAACCAGTAAAAAGCTGAAGGGGAAACCTCTTTGTCACAGGGCATTTCTGTGACCACCTCCATTGCTTCAGGTTCACATCAAAAATAAGTAGTGCAGGGGCTCCATAACTCTGAATAAATATGAGGTTTTCCATTCCGCTGCTAGCGAAAACCTCGTCCAACTCCCCGAAACCTTGAAAGAACTTATGGGGCATTCGGGCTATCTCTTGCCATTCTTTTCCTTTCAGAGTCCATATTCCAATACCCTTAATAATGCCGGGACAATCCTGTTTTCCAATTCCTCCAACCATAATGAGCTTTTCCTTCAGGTTCATCAAACGGCCACATGTAAGAGAACATGGAACCGGGATGGAACTTCTCATCAGTAAACCACAGGACGATCCGTTTTCTAGGTTATAAAAGACCAGAGCATGGCGATTATTAGTACCACCACCAGTTGAGTATATCATAAAGTACAAAATTCCGTCGCAAATGACACTCTCGTCACCCGCTCTCCACCCAGTTAGAACCTCAGTCAAAGTTGTCGTCCACATCATTGTTTCCGAATTATACACGTGGATTGAGAGATCCCACTGAAAGAAATTTCCCTGAACTTGGTTTGATCTAACAATTGAGATATAATATTTATGAGATTCTCTGTTCACCGAGATCGCCAATGTACTGTAATCGGAAAATTCTGGACCTGGTGGCTCGACAAGCCTCCTGTAGCATTTGGTTATTGGGTTACAGATGTACAGCTCACTTCTGCTATCATTGTCCATGATGCAAACTAACCCAGATGAAGAAGAAACAAACCAATTGGATGTCTGAATGCAAGGGAGTTCAATGCCGTACCACTTTTGAAGTACGAAATCATATGCAAAACCAACGGGTTCGTCTGAGCTTGTAAACATAAAGTACCAAGGCTTCTGTGGAAGGACGTGCAGAAAATTCTGAAGAAACCCCTTTGAAGTTACAATCTCGTGCCATCTTTTGCACACACAACCTGCCCTAACAATGCTTGCAACAGGAAGATATGCTAAAATCCTCTCCAACAGATCATTGGGTATAATTAAATCCATAGAAACTGCAGAAACTTCCATGTCACCTTCATCACTAATCTCAGAGAATGAATCGAACTCGACGGTTTCAGTCACAAAGTTATCAGTGCAATGACTGACCCATGAATTGTCCCTTTCCATATTCAAAGATTATGAAAACCTGAACAAATGTATCAAACAAAATTATTCCTGTCATTGATTAAAAACACGTCTACAATAATCCAACTACTCCTGTATTATTAGATAATAAAAGATTCAAAAGCTGCTCACCCAACAAATTATACGTGGAGAAAAAATAAGATGAAAAGAGTAAGAACGCATATTTCGGTTAATAGCCTCACATTATATCTATCAAGTGATTCAAATCACATTTTTTACAATGTTATCAATGAACTCAACTGCATTAAAGATAAATTGGTAAAAAGGAAATTAAGAGTATATACAAGTCTACATTTACCAACTTCATAAAGGAAAAAATAAGATGAAGAGAGTATGAATATACATTTCACTTAAATAGCATCGCGTCGCATCTATATCTATCTAGTGATTCAAGCCACATCTTTGACAACTTTATCACTGAACTGCCCCCAAATTTCCTTCCAAAATGACTGATCAAACAAGATATTTTACAATTACAATGAAGTACACAATTTCTCACAAACTTTACGATTCTACAGAGTACATACAAATCTCTTAAAGCATATATAATGCACAAACGAATGAACTGGAATACAGAAAAGTATACCAAAATGAAAGTTAACTAATGCAAGTGAACAAATTTAAATATGAATGAGATTTTTTGTACCAAGTGCATATTTGGCACATAATGCTAGACAAGAATACATTATAATGAAACAAAACATCCTTAGCCCCATTTGCCCCCATTATTTCACATTACAATTTCTCTCTCTTATTTTCAACCGCACAATCTTTTATAAAATAATATTACATGTAAACCGAAAACTTCTTCTTCTTTTTCAACTACACATTCTCCAAAAAAAATACTATTCGAAAAATTATAATAGCAAATAATGGGGGCCAAACGGGGGCTGAATACTCGCATGAGACATCCAATCCTCCGTACCAAACATGTTATAAGTAAATTCAAGATAGAAAATATACCACTCAAAGATACCATGGGATTATCTGAAATCAAGGATAACTTTAGTAGACAGGAGATAAAACAAGATCAGTCTAATCACCTACATGTTTGAGCAATGACTTTTTAAATTCGAAACCTTGCCTCCCAAGTACAGATCTCATTCCATTTCTTAGGATAAAAAGGGAAAAACACACCCATTGGTTTCATTCAGCAAAAGGTTTAAAACATTCAAAGAGATAATATTACCAATTGGGACAGTATAACAACTGCACTATACATGCAAATCAATGGATCACAATATTGCAGAGGGCAACCCACGATTTTTATTTTTTATTTTTTTAAAAGAAAAATCAAAACTTAAAATGGAAATCATGGTAGCTTAAATTCAAAAGAAAAAAAAAAGGTCCAACTTCAAAGCAGCGGTATAAATAAAACACCAAAAATAGATCGCAATTTAACCAAAAACAACAGATGAAGTTGTATGCCTTCCAAGACATGCACAGATCTTGAAAAACACGAGAAATTTTATAACCATATAAAATAATTCTTGAAATGAAAATACCTAATAACTGTACCTCTAATATAAAAATCTCTCCCTCAGCAACATAAAACAGATGGGCCTTCTTCGATTGCTTTAAATTGCTCAACATTTAACAGAAAAAGTGTAAAATTATAAAAATCGATACTTAAAGAAGGCATCTTAGAGAACAGCAAATTGGAGAGATAGGTTGTTTTTTAATAAAAAAATTTGTTAGGTAGCTATAAATAGCAATATCGTCAAAAGGTGTGGTAATAAAATAAAATTTTAACATGTTACAATGGTCTTATTTGGCCAAATTTGTCGATCTACTTCGATTTTAATAAAATATTAACTAATAGAAGAGAAAAGTTTCAGATGTTCTTATCATAAAATTTTGTTTTTTTATTTATTCTGAAAGATTATGTTTGTAGATGCAAATAAAACATGGTTATGTACAAATAACAAAACGAACTCTTTCTCATTCTTCGAGCTGCTCAACGAATTGAACCACACCAAACTTTATTAAAAGGAGAGAAATTTTCAGCGGTCTATGTACATACCTAACATATGGTACTCTTGATTCTTTTATGCATTACTTGTATCTTTTGTATGCAATGCACCTAAGAATAGAACAAATTCATTGAACTAAGACTCCATTTGATACACTTCCAACTTTTGTAATATTTGATATGCACCATCTTTCTTTATTTTATATCATTGAGGAAAATAAATTCTTGATGTTTTGGTTGGAAAAAAATTTCCTAGTTTTTTTTTTCGGAAAAAACTCTAGACACAAATGGTAAAAAAATTTATCGCTTTTACTGACAATTTTTATACAAAACAAAGTCAAACAAATGGTATTAGGTATGATAAATTTTTTTCAACTTTTTTTTTGTAATTGGAGCAAATTTTAGACCCAGTGGTAGAAACAATTATCACTTTAATGGACAATTTTCATAAAAAACGAAAAGCAAGCTTTCAACATTTTTCATAAAAAGTAATAACATTCAAACACAATTAATTACAATTCCTAATAAAATAATTTTTAGACAAATCAATTCCCTATAAAAGATTTTCTTTCCACTAATTTTTCCACCTTTGCAATCAAACGGAACCTAGCATTTCAATTTCGTAAGTAGAATAGTTAGACTTAACCACCACGGGACTTGCAGGAAGTTACTTATGTTGTCTTGGGAAAGCAAGAAAAAAAAAAGTCAACCTAATGATTTTCTCATATTGGGACATTTCGATGACGTTCGATCTCGCTACCTTGCTGCATAAAGTACTATAATTGATTTTTTAATGACAAGCGCAGATCATTGAGTGACTGAACCAACCCCTTTACAAGATTCTAATTAGCGGTGGCAAAAAAGTTTGCCGCCTCAGGCTCGGGTCAGAAAAAATTGGAGTCGAGCCCCAGTTTTGGGCGTCGGCTCAAGCTCAGGGCAGCCCGTGGACCAGGTGAGCCGCCCCCCATAAAAAAAATTAAATTAAATTTTTTTTTTTTTCAAAAAAAGTTGCATTTGCAGGCAGCTAAAATTAGCTACCTGCAAAGGCAGCATGCTGCCTTTGTATTAAAGATGGCAAAAAAACTCGTCATGTCCCGACGGGGCCCCACCCCGAATAGAGCGACCCGCTTAGTTTTAAAAAAAAAAAATTGAACATTGTTTGGTTTAGATATTGATGTAGTTATTTTAAATATTATTTGCTTTGGATTATAAAATTTTGAATTTGTATTTAATTGAAAATTTTTGGTTTTAAATAAATAAAAAACCTAAATGGGGCATTAAACGGGACAAGACTCCGCCCCGCCCCATCAAAGGCGGGGCGGGGTGGGGGTGCCCCGCTCCGAACCTACCTCATTGCCATCACTACTTTGTATATTATTAATTAAAAAAAAATTGAGTTGAACCCGGGCTTTTTTTTTTTTCCAACTTGGGCTCAACTCGACTCGTTGACATAGCTAATTCTAATACTAGATCTTCTCTTGAATATGAGAAACTTTTATTTTATTATATGGAAAGGATGTTGGGACGAAGACGATTTAAACAGTCTTGGGAAAAGGAGATTGTGTTTGAGCAACGTTATTTTGAAAGAATGTATTTTAAAATAGTAGATTTATGAAGAATGTGTGGTTGAAAATGAAGGAAAAATTATTAATGTAATGAAAAATATTATTTCATTGAAAAATATGATTGAAAATGAGTAGAATAATGAAAATGAAAATTTTAAGTCACTCAAACAAGGGCATATGTATTGCACATTATTATAGACCAAATTCATTATATGAGCAATTGAATTTTGTATTATTGCCTAGCACTCAACCTTAGGGGTGGACATAGTTCAATCTGATTTTGGTTCCAAGAAAATCAAATCAATAATTTTTTTTATTATTATTTTTTATAATGGAACAAAATGAATTGTTTTAAAGTTTTGAAACCAAACCGAACGGAATTGTTCGGTTCTAGCTTGATTTGGTTTAGTTCTAGTTTCTTTTTTAAGTTTTTAAGTTAGTAATATATACTTTAATAAGAAAAAATCAATGTCAAACTTTCAGTAAGTTCAACTTATCAATCATCAAGATCACAAAAGTCTAAATTAACAAACACAATATAGTTATAGTTTGAACACACAAATCAGTTTTATTCCCATACAAGAGACTATTTAAAAGTAATAGCAATGATTAACTAAATTAATTATAGTTATCTTGGAGGCACATCACTACAATAAAGGATGAATTATGCAAAACTTTTACATTTACTTTTACAAGCAACCATTAATCGTTTGATACAACATGAATCTATATTCGATTTTCCTCTATTTGTGAAGAATGCAAATAATTGATCAAACAATCAAAGTAAAATAAAAATAAAAAATTAAGGCTTTTTAAGTGACCGGTCAATGTTATTTCTCTATCTTGAAATAGTCTCCTCCATTGGCGTGATGAAATGCAATGCTAGCGTGCAACGACGTTGTTTAAATTGAAAATGAGTGAATGAGAAATCATTCAGATGAATACAAAATTAGTGTGTACACAATTCATAAGCTGTCTTCAATGACCTAAAATCGATTAATGGGCCATATTCAGTTAATTGATCGTCTTTAATGAATACAAAATTAGGGTCTCCACTAATATATATATATATAAACATTAAGTTTTGTTCTGATTCTCTATTATAGAACTAAAATTGAACTAGAACCAAATGATTTTTGATTCAAATAACCAGTTCTGGTTTGGTTTGGTAGATCCCTACTCAAACTTGTTCACCATAAGATTTGTAAAATTTATTTAGATTGCGTTTGTTGAAATCTACCAAAGACGGTCAAATAGATAGACTTGCTTCTCAGCAATGGAGAATTAAGCTTTATATATTATTGTTGTTTAGGTTAGGAATTTACTTAATCATGCATAATGAAAAATAAAACATATTTTCAATTCTAACCAAGCATTTGTTGTGTTTAGATAGAAACCGAGATAGGAATTATACATTTGATGAATTTCACAAATTCCTTTGCTTTTCTTGAATTCGAATGATCATAATCTGCAATCTAAGTTGTTCAATTATCCAGCCTCTAACGGTAATCCATACTGAGAACAAGAATGACGAATAGAGTTTTCTTTTCTCGTGCTAGCAATAATAATTAATTATTTCTTTTTCAGTTTTCAAATCTTAGCAGTCTATTAATATAAGTCCAAGCAGGCTTAGCCCGTCTCTTAAACTTGATCCGGTCCAATATTTAATTAAATCTGGTCTATGAATTAATTAATCAAATTAATTAATTCGGGCCTATTAATAATCAACTCAATTAATTAATTATCTAATACTTATCAATTAATTAATTAGTAAATCTCATTCTTCTGGTTTTCTTTTGTGTGCGACACATTATATTCTCGATCACAATACATAACGATGTGAATTATTATTTTAATCTAATCAGAATTGATAAATTAAAATACCATTTTTAATTTATCATCTATTCACATCCGTTGTCTAATATTGACATCTAACAATGTGTCAGAGTAATACATGTGACGGGAAATGTTAAGTGGTATGACAAAATCAAATTTATTCGTTTATCGTAAAATTATAATTATTTCGTCAATATGATTCGATCAATTATAAGATATGGATATGTGTCAATCTCAATTATCAATTATATCCGTCATCCCACCGTTAAGTCAATGTAAGTCGAAAACTTCTTTTCTACTTATAAATTCGCATTGACCAATGATTTCATTATTAACTTAACTGGATAAAATATATATCATAATTTCTTACTATTTAAGAGTGACGAATCATCTATTCATCATTCACAACCTTCATATGATTCTTGACATACCTGAACGATGTCGTATTAGCGACCCTTGACGCAGCAACATCCAATATCACCAAAATATAGTTGTCCTTATATAAGGCACTATGATTATCTCAAGTCAAAGCACAAATTCTACTACCGAACGTTAGAGATTAACCACTGACACTCAGATAGTTATCCATGTGATATCTCCCAGTGAGTTTCCAATGTTTTGTTCTATAACAAAACATCAATGTATTCATTCAAGTGTTACCACACTTTAGCTTGTGAATCAGCTACTTACTTCACAAGTAAGAAATGTCACACGTGATGGTCTATCCGTAATAACGATATATCTATCTCGTTATTACATACGACTACAGACGATTTAAAATTCAGTCATATGTAATTTGTATATCACAATTACAATTTATTGTGATTAACAAATTACAAAAGACTTATATCTACAAATTCTATTATTTAATATAATTCATTAAAAATTAATTTAAATAAATAATAGGTCTTGTCAGAAAAATGCATTAAACATATTAAAGTGTTTACAACCTAAATCGATTGGATTTAGACCATAACACTTGCAGTTTAAAGGTCACTATAGTTGTATTTCTTTATTTTTATTCTAAAAGATAATGTTTATAATTGCAAATGAAATCTAGTGATTGATGAAAGAGAGTGACAATATATGAATTGTTCCTTATAGATCGAGTTGCTCCCCTAATTAATTAGGCAATCCATGCTTGTCTCATTTTTTATAAAGTGGATTAGACGGTATTGAACCATATAAAGAAAGAAAGAAAAAATTTGGTCCATTATGTTATTCAATAGATTCTAATACTATGAAGTTAAAAGTATAGTACTCTTTAATCTGTGTACATGCATTGTGATTTGCACGTAACTATAGATCAAATTCACCGTGCTAATATTTTCAATTCTTGAAGGAGATTAGTCGAACATATTCACTGCGAACCTTGCAGGGAGTTACTTGAATTGCATTGGGCAAAACAATCATTGGCACATAGGAAACCAAGTAGCATGGCCACCAGGTTTCTTTTATCGTTTGCAATCTATCGATTAATCGTTACCGTTCGATTAAACTTGGATGCGACGGAGCCTCTACGTCTTGGAATCAAGGGTGTTCCGAGCGTAGAACCAGCCAACCCGGGGGTGGCTTCGCACAGGGTTCGGGGGAGGCTCGGACTTGCCCCAGGCCACAATTACTTCTGTAAAGTTTTTTGGTCTCCCTGACTTCACAGGACTTCGTTTACAAGATTTTTACTTTTATTATCCATACGATTCAGCTTATCAAACAAGCCAAAAATTAAAACAAAAAGAATATGCTTGCTTACCAATAATAGCTTTTATTACATTATTCCCCAACGGCCGCAGCTTTATAAATACAGAAAACATATCGTGACAGTTGAGTCCCCGAACTTTTAACTTCTCTCTGTGTAGAAGTGGAGGATTTAAATTTTAACAACAGATTTTCTTCAGCATCAATCTGATATTCTAAACTCAACCCCCATGATGTCCTTCACTTGCTCATACGTCACAAAAGCAATAGCTATTGATGGGACAACCTGAACAGAAAAATGTAGTTTACTCTTTGACCATCAAAATAAAGTAACTTTTTTTACTTATAAGCAAACTTTTTAAGCTTGGCCAAACATGCACAAACTATCACATATCAACAAAACTAGAAAATAAGACGAACCTTCACAGAATTGGGAACCAAACCCTTGTACAGTGCTCTGAAGCCCTCATGCCTAACAGTTTTCCTGAAAGCGTCGATCATGCCAGTATATTCAAGGGGGGCCCTGTTTCTCCCATCGCCAGCAACAATTGAAGAAGCATTAGCCCATCCCACCATCTGCATTCTTCTGCGAATGACATCAAGGGGGTAGGCTACAGTTTGCCCGACAGTACCGGCTGCTGCTCCACATGCTAGCCTTGTTGCAATGCCCAAATCATTATCGTCAACGAGCCCAAAGGGTTTAGATTTAATCAACCAATCTTTTAGAGATTCATACACAGCAAAATTGAGGCCCACATATGGAACCTAAAAACAAGAAATAAGAGTGTAAGTTTCACAAACAATACTCAGGAGCAAGAGTTGTCAAGGACAAGAAAAAGAAAAGAGCAAGAAAAAAATTTGGGTGACATTTTTAATCCAACAGTTGAACTTGGTCAAAAGAACTATTTGATCAGCAGCCATAATTTTCCCTAGCAGATCTAAGTTCACTACCTGCTCATAGGCCATAGCGATTATTTTCCCTTGTGCGATCATGAATCTGATTGTTGAGACTTTATGGCAAGTAAGAGATGGCTGTGTGTATAATTCTTCACAAGCGACTTTAATCAAGTAGACATGACATGACAACTACTAGCAGTGTAACTTTCATATTGTAAGCATGGTAAAGATGATAGGTAATATGGACAATATATTGAGCAGCAAGAAAGTTTTAGCCCAATATTTACCAGATTAAAACAGGATTGGTTCTTCGTAACAACCAAGTTTTCTAAATACTATTCTCTCAGATTATATGACCACGTGAAAAGATAAAATAGGATTCTAGTAGTTTTAAGATTTAACTTTTTATTCTTTCCAGGAATACACGCCACATGAAATGGAGCATAGAGGTATGATTAACAGATTAATAGTCTTGTGCATTCATCAGTTCATCATAAAAACACTAAACCTAACACATTATAATTTGCAAGGGTAATACTATTACTAGATGTTATAATTCCAGAACTTACAACTCCAATGACAGAAGGAAGCCAACCCTTATACAGACCGCGGAAACCTTCCTCACGAAGAACAGTTGATAAAGCATGAGAAATTCCTCTGTATTGATAAGGGGAGTTCTCCGTCTGCAGAAAAGAGAAAAAATGCCGTTATTTTCTGGAGACACTGTAGAAACTGCCACCTATTTTCAGTTAAAAGCCTACAAGAACACAAGCTTCAAAAAAAGTTCATTTTCATGAAAACCCCATATACCTGAACGGTTAATCTGCCCCGAACCATATCCATCGGGTAGGTTGCAGACATGGCAATTATTCCAGCACAAGCTCCAGCGCCCAAACGTAATAAAGGAGTCAGCTGTGCATCATCTGCAATAACACAGTTTAATGACTTAGATGGTCCTTATATCTACCCTCAAGAGTTGTGTACATCTCTATCTCACGAATTAAGAAAAACAATTTGAAAATGCTAGGCAATTACATGAGTAAGGAATCATATAGGATGAAACATAATCTTTCTTAACAAAATGACGTATAAATATCAATTTATACACACCTGGTCGGGTAAGAGATTTTTTTTTGATAGATAAGGGTAAGAGATTTTTTGAATCACCGTGGTACTAAGATCATGAATACATCCGCTCAACTCGAACCAGAATCTATAAACAACTAGTATTCTCTTTCTGACAGTGGAAATATTCACATCCCATTTTAGTCTCATATCCAAATCATTGCAAACAACAATTGTGTAAAAACATTTTTTGTCCGATGTAAGATTGTCTTTCGTATCCAAAGATTAACCAATGAAAGATGCTCACAAAATGGAGATGCATAAAAAAGTCATAGAGCCATCACCCAGTCGCGGGCCTTCCAATGGGGAATAGTTGAACTTATACAGACAAGACCTAACTATTGCACACAAAGTGGCTGCGCAAAACTTGAACCCGCTATGTACTTATGCTAGACAGATTGAGATTCTACTACAACCCAAGAGTGGCCCTTGAGGATAAAAACATCAAATAGTAGAAGTAACACAGAAGATGAAGAGAGGAAACAAAAACAGCCAGATTAATGATCAATCTTGCACCAACACGAAAACACCGAATATGAAATCAGTGACCAATGGCTAGACCCAAAAACTGCTGATCAGTATTTCATGCAATTAGCTATGCAAGAAAATGACATAAAATTAATGCAAGTACTGCTATCAATTGTCAAAAATTCCCATACAGCAAGTACATTTTTCTGTGATTTTCATGACTTCGCTTTCAACTTAAATCGGTGTATGATAATGGTTTACACGGAAAGCAGATAATCATAGATCAGGGAAAAGATGCAGCCATCATAGAAAGTAAAATTGAAAATGCAATTTTGCCAACAGATGTCCAAAATATACAGAAAGGAATCTTTGCTAAGACAAGGTAACTGAAGAGCAGCTTTTATTGTGGACATACACTAACAAAGACGTACCATTGCCAGATTGCTGCTGGTACAGATATAATATGCCCCTGTTGCAAAAATAAAAAGACACAGTAAGATGATGAAATACATCAAAAGAAAACTAATTTACTCGTTTTGTGATAAATAGATACCAAAGTCTACTCAATGCTGACTACGATTTATCTATCCAAATCACTTAATGGCATGCTCAATATATTATATTGAACCAGATTGGTTAAACAAACAAAAATACATAGTTAAATTGTCCCACTAGGAGATCGTTCACCAATGAATCAACATTACTAATAAAAAAGCCAATGTCATAATCTCACAAGTAAAATATTTTCACTCTCTTGTAATTTACTTGAAAGTGAAAATGATGTTTATAAGATTTATAATGACTATATAACATGTAGTAGCTGCAATGGTCAAGTGTCTTGTCTATAAATTCGACGGTCATCAAGATTAGGATATGATATCAAATGATGTAGAACAGGAAAGTGAAAAAATGAGAGGAGAACTGGGAGAAAAATTTAGAGGTGAACTTTAATATCACTGAATGCGTCAAATCAATAATGTACTGATCCTATTTATGCTTGGAAAATTTCCAAACCTTGAACTAATAAGTACTGCGAGAAAATAATCAGAATTTAGTTCCAACTTTTACACCTAAAATAAGTGCGAATTTTTGGCATGTCTCCAGTCTAATCTCCATCAAATACATTTGTAGCTCTATTGCATTACAAAGTGGATTTTCTTCTAAGAAACTGCCTTTCCCACAAAACTCATCTCAATCTCATGGCTAATACCACTCAGTTATCAAAGGAATCACGCGATCCACGTCTTACCAAAAAGTTCAATTCTAGCAGTTTTAAATTAAGACGAGTTAAATGTCAACACTAAACCTGCAATTTTCATATACATGCTTTTACATTTATGAGAATATTTGGTTCTCTGTAGTTTTTTTGGATTGGATTTATATTGCAAAGTTCTTCCTTCCAAAACAGTATTTTATTCGTATTCTATGTGGTAATAGTAAGCCTGAGCCAGTTTTCTCCTCCCTTTGAAATGGTGGCCAAAGGGAAACTGGAAAAATATTTTCGAGTCATATGCAAGGATATGTAAACGAAAGAAATACTGCCAAAATGAGAGCAGTAGCATCATAAAAATATTTGTTTGTTGGAGGCACGTCAATATGATAATTCAAACTGAAAATTAAAACAACTACTCTTACAAACTTGAGCAAATTCTGTAATTTTTTATATAGAGACATACTTGGAGGCTTGCTCATAGCTGAAGAACTTGACTGCTGAATTTGGGACAATTCGAGCACAATTGGTGCCATTGCCTTTGAATAAGCCTCTAAAGCCCTCAGTTCTCCAAATATACTTTAAGCCTTGAACAGTACCATTGTATTTTATGTTATGTGGATTTTGGACCTGCAAGTTGAAAAAGCATCATGAAGCAAGGAGAACACATAGCATTTCCAACATTACCGAAAGAAACCACAACAGCGTGATGCAAAAAGGAAAATGGTTTAAAAGAAAAAGACCCTAACAAAAAATTGATTTTGAAATGCTTTACATCATTCAGATTCTACTGAATACCAATGCAACAAATGGAATCTTGATTCTGAGAACTCTATGCAGTATCCATCAAGAAAAAGTATGTAACCTGTAGCAATATTTTTAATCGTTCCAACGGAGCCACAGCAGTTCGTGACCTGCAATAGACAGCAGAAGTTACTATAGAGTAGATAAACTTTCGACGGACAAAAAGAGGCCGCCAAAAGGGGGAAAATAATAATACAGTACATATATGCCTACTGAAAGCGCATAACTGCATGAAGTCAATTTCATTTACACTTGAAATGTCCTTTTTAATGTACTCAATTTAAGAAAGGTCTTCAGTTTACTTTCTCTAAACAAAGCATCAAAGATGGTTAAGTTCTTGATGCAGCTTCTGTCTTCTAGTACAAATCGTGGTCATCTTCATGAAATTTCTTTTACAGATGTTTTCTTTAATTACTTAGTTTTCTTAGTTATTCAACCACTTGGCAGACAACGCCATTCCGTACAACCGTCATACTTTCCGTACCAAAGCCAATTTCTTTTCTTTTCTTGTGTCTATTAGAAATCAGCAAAATAAAACAAGAATTGTATTGTAACCATTATTTAGGGTATAATGTATTCACCCTAAATATATTAAAGATTTCAACTTTTTTTTTTTTTTTGTTCTTTTACTTCTTTCAGAGCAAGAAAGTGAGTATAGTCTTTCAGTTAGAGTAACCAATTATTTCAATTCAAATGAAAAAAATGGAATAACAAAACTCATCATCACTTTCTCATTCTCACTTAATTAAATTTCTATTAGGATTTGGGATTCCATCTTAAAAAGTCAACTTTATTAGGAAGAGTAGTCCAAACCCTTTATAAATTGATCTATGTTTTCATCTCTATTTGACGTGGAATTCTCTCCCTTAACCAGCCCTGCAAGATGGTGGCCCATTTATGCATACCAATCTTAAAATTCGTGTGCTATTTTTGTAGTTTGAGTTTTAATCGGATCGAATTACTCATTGGAGCTCAATGAGCTCTGATACCACGTTAAGATTGGGTCAAGAGTAGTCCAAACACTTTATGAATTGGTATATATATTCATTTTTATACGACACGGGATTCTATCACTCAACAATTTCCTCACTGACCAAATAAATTTTTATTATTCGACCAATAGGCAATATTTATCAAGAAAAATTCTAACCTAAAATAAAGAAAACCACTTTAATGTATACAACGATACAGGCAAGTGCACACAATCTACATATACTTAGCGAATAAACTAATAAATAAATAGAACTTACACGCCTCCAGCTACGCCACCGGCGATGAGAGACTTGCAGACATTGTAGACCTGATATTTAGTAGGCTTGATCTCTTCTTTCGCAAGCTTCGCCCCCTCGGCGAGGTTAACAAACTTCGACACCGCCGATTCACTGGTCTTCACATCCTCCGACGTCATCACGATATCCCCAAATACTATTAGAGATATCTAAATTTGGAGAATATACAGGAATACAAATATGTTTGTAAAAGATCGATGATCAAATCCGCGATTCGGTCGTTAATGACAACACTCCTGGAGAATCTCTCTTCGCCGCGACGGCGATTGGTGGCGGGAGAATGAGAGAGATTGGGAAATGCGGCACACAGTGTTTGGTGTGGTTACGAGCGGCGGTGTTCATGAAAAAACAGTGTACTCGCCGGCTTTTAATTATGAATAGGATTGTGTGGCTTAAATTCTATTTCAGTCTGCTTCCATTTGGTCCAACCAATTTATAAATGGTTTATAAGTACAATTAAGCCTCGTTTGACACTTTTTAATTTCTATTTCTCTTTCTCATTCTCATTTTTCATTTCAACCACACATTCTCCAAATAAAATAATATTACACACAAATCAAAAACTTTTCATCACTTTTCCACCACACATTCTCACATCAATCATTATTCCAAAATTTCTATACACATAAAAATGAGTTTCAAACATAGGCTAAATTTAAACATTTATAAATAAATTTCCCACTTATATACGTTGATGAATTAATCCTCTTTGTGAGAACAAAAGTTTAATAGACCCTTACATGAGTGGGCCCTACGTGAACAAAAAATGGAAAAAAAAAAAAAAAAAAAACCACCCATCCCACAAACTTTTGATTGTCGATAAGTGTTTGAAATATTTTTTTCCGAAATTCTAGCGTTGTTCTATATTGATTAACGTGGAAATATTATAATTAGCCCCTGTTAGAAACCCATTTTGGGAGAAATAGAAATTTTGGAATAGTGATTGATGTGAGAATGTGTTGTGAAAAAGTGATGAATTTTTTTTGATTTGTGTGTAATATTATTTTATTTGAAGAATGTGTGGTTGAAATGAAGAATGAAAATGAAAATGAGAATGAGAAAGAAAAATTAATGGGTGTCAAACAGGGGCTTAGTAAGAGTTGGTGGACTATTTGATATTTAGCCACTGTTTGGCTGTTTTTATTTTAAAACTCTTTATTTTTCATTCTTATTTTCAATTACATATTCATTCAATAAAATAATTTGCACGTAAATTCAATTTTTTTCTACTTTTCAAAAAAACATTTTTCATAAAATCATTATTCAAAACATTATTTCTCTTTGTAACGATCACTAAACATGGACTTACATTGTACCATATAATTAGAAGAAGATAAAGAAATGTTCTTGTAAGTAGCGTTGGGATTCTCGCCTGGAGCATGACACAATTAGAAAATGACGAGAGAGAAAAAAAAAATAGAAAAGAAAAGGAAAGGTTACGTATAAATAATGTTTTTTTTTTTTTTGTGGCGAGAACATCTAATTTAATGTTGTTGTGTTGTTCTATTTTATGTCCATTTGAGGAATACGCAGATGTTTTTCCCACCAACCCCATATAAATGGCATGTTTGGTAACATAAATCAAATATGAATTATTGTTTTTATATTATTTTTTAGGAAAAAAATTGTTGAACACTTCAGCCTGATTCAATGTATTAGGCAGTTTCTAATAGAATTTGAATTTATGACTATTAAAATTTTTACTGAAGTTGGTGGGTGTCACGGGGATAAAAAAAATTTAAAAGTCGGGACAGGGGCTTCATGATTGAAGAATACCCAGAGTCGAGAGTGTTAATACTTGCAAACTTGTACGCGAATTTCAAAATTTGTGGATGCATCATTATTAGATTTCATATACATTCCTAATTGAGGAATTGTGGGGGTAGTTTGTCTTTCAAGTTATATTATGTACACTTTATAAATCATAGAAGAATGTCTATAGCTATGTCAACGAGTTAAACTGGAAAAAAAAAGCTCGGGCCGCTCGAGCTTTTTTGGGCCGAGTTGAGCCCGACCAAAAAAATGAGGCTCGGCTTGAACCATCCGAGCTTTTTTACCATTCCTAAATGTCTATGAAGTAAAAAGGTAGAAAGCCGTTATACTATTTTAGAAGTTTGAGGATAGATCACAATGTGACGTACACTAAATCTAAAGTGGATAAAATGTGATGAAATCCGGTTATGGCGGTTGTTCAGATATGCAAATTGGAATATTTGAAAAATATTCATAATGCATTGTAATAGTTCAATGTTGAAAATTGAATGCCCATGTATGAAATCCACTAATAAAAGTGATTGGCTAGTGTAATGATTTCATAGAAATCCTCCAACCATGTTTAGAAATTAATGAAGCTTTAGATAAAGCTGGTGAGAAACATGTAGCTTCATAAAAAGATTTCTGAACTGGTGACAATTTGTATCTATTAAATGAATCGATTGTGATAGCTAGCTATATTTAATAAGATGCATAGTCAATTGTAATGGTAAGTCTAGATATATTCGTCATAGACATAATACCATAAAAGCAGTTGATCTCAAATGGTGCAAACTCGTGGATCCATTATGAAATGATTATCAAGAGATCAAGTATACTATGTAAGGATCTTTGTAATGATAATCCTACCTTGTTGACTAGAGATCACAAGATCTTAGTTCAAGGGGATTACTAAGTTATGAAGATTCAATGAAACACTTGGTAAAATGTTTCATAATTCATTCATATGATATTAAAGTGCTTTCTGCAGAATGATTAGAGGTTAAGATACTCTTTTAATGATTTCTATATCTTGATTAGATCAAGTAGAGTATGGCGGAATATTCCTAATAGGAGGTCACGTATGTAAGTGTAAAGTGTAGTAGCTTCAATAAGAATTGTTCGAGGTTATAATTCTCTAAATACTTATGAAAATCAATGTTGGTTCAGGGGCAAAATGAATCAAGTCATGAGAATTATGAACGGTTTAGGGAAGACATTGTGTGAGTAATGTTTTTTTGGTTTACACCAACGGTTGAATGGTTTAAGATATTGTGTTCACCAATTGGCCAAGTAAATCCGACAGTACTTCACTAAGGAAGGTTCAAGGTCGGAAGCTACCTTACATGATGCAATATTTTTTTGCTTTCTCTCTACTAGTGTCTGTATAGTTATTTGCATTAATTTTCATTCATGTGAGGGATTGTTGGAATCTTGTATCGAAAATTGGGTTTGAACAATTTTAAATGATTATTTAAGTAGAATTCAATATTTGATGAATGAGAAATTAAGCCAAATTTTAGTTGCTTAAATACGTGATTGTTGGATTGGAAAGATGTGTCTTTCCATATGAAAGATCATGACTTTTGGCATGATTATTTTTCAATGTATGTCCTTTTGTAAGGTTGTGTTTTTAAGACAACCCTTTCCAACTACTATATATAGATCCTATGTGTTTGGGTTTTATCTTTTAGTTGCATTGCATAAAAACACTTAGTAAAAGTGATCTTTTCTTCCATAAAAAACATGGTTCGGTAGAGAAAGAATTCTGTTAAGAGTTCATTGGTCTACGTAATTTGGAGTGCTTCTCTTGCAAGATATGGTCGTTGTATCTTAGGAGATGATTGCCAAAAACCATTAGCACCGATGTGGGGCAAATTCATTTTAAAGAGAAAGTGTTAAACACATGCCTCGATCATCCAATCACTTGTATTTCCTATTTTATTTTCCGATTTCTTTGAATTTGAAATTTGATTTAAGATAAACTAACTTTTCTTTTGAGTTATGTTTTTCGTTGAAGAATGGAAACTATTAAATCCATCGTTACGTATTCGGCTTCGTTAATTATCATTTCGCATTCTCAAATTTTATTTTGGTAAATCGAAACTATGTTCGATTTTGCACAAGTAAAATGTACGTGTTGAGAATATAATTCATGCACGTTATCGGCGTAATATCCCCCAACAAGACATCTGAACCAAGCTAGCACAACCATTTCATCCTATGACTACGATAATTCTGGCTATGATCTCCAGTCCATGGATAGAGAATCGGGATCCCTGTCAATAGGCCGGGCAAGCTCAAACAAGTCTGTAGAGATGAAGATCCCTCAAAATACATCTTCTCGTACTTCCGCTGCAGAGGAGGATGAAAATATAATTGCCTTAAGAAAAGTTCACAATTCGGCTGAGCTAGCCACAAAAACAAAAAGGTTTCTACCTCCAGAGGGATCCAAAAATCAAGATTGCAATTCTAACAAGTATTGTAAGGTGAATCATTTTGGAGATGGAAATGAACATGCTGAAGGAGATAAAGTGATGCCAAGTAAGAATAACGCGGTTTCAGAATTCTATGAAAAGCACGCTACTGAGATTGATATCTTGACAAAAGAGTACTCTAATACCAGAACTTCTCTAGAGTCAGGTGAAGGAAGTAGAGAAGGAGATTGACTAAAAGGCATTACAACAGCCGAGTCATATTTTGCAGGCATTATGAAAAAGAGTTCTAGGCACTTAAATGAATCCAACCAACCGGTCGAGCTAGAAAAATCCAATGTTACTGTTCACTGTTAAGGGCATCTTATACAAGATCGGTAGATTAAAAAAGGCTGAAAAGCTGGCCGGATCGATCCATCCTAGACATTATTGGTAAGTGTATAAATCAATCATGCCTTACATATGCAAGTTTTTTTTTTGTTTGTTCTCAAGAGTGCTAATATTACTCCTTTCTCAACTTTTCTTTATTGGGTAGTGATATGGGTGATTCTCGACCATGGGACCCGACAAACTCACCTGATACCCGGCGACTCCCGACCACCTGATGACTCACATAATACCAATGCCCAATGAAGTGTCCTCGGGAACGTACCGTCCTCGGGACCCTGGGGCTTACCCCTAGCATGACCCCACCTTCACATTACGAGTCGTCGGGGCTCTGATGCTTGGCATCCCAACCTTGAACACCCCAATGTCCCGGTCGGCCAGACGTTGGTAGTCCTCACATGAAAGGAATCCTAGATCATGAAGGATTATTCTCTTAAGCAAACGCATCCATTAAGGTAAGTTGGGACTCCTATCTATGATCCATCGCTTATCCACACTATCGCCCCTAAAATTAAGGAGATGAATCCTAATCGAACTACACTACCTACCCCTATAAATATGGCTCTATCATTCATTACCCAGGTACGCTTTACATATATTTTCAGCATATATTTACTCTCTATTCTCTCTCTGACTTAAGCATCGGAGGGGCGACGATGCCAACCCTCGACGCCTTTGTTTCAGGTACCGGAAGACCTCGTTTATGCTCATTCTCGGTCATCGAGCTCGGGAAGTCAACATGTACGATTTTTGGCAGCATCAGGTATGATTGTAGAGCTGGATTTTAGGGTGCAATGGGAGGTCCTTGTCTTGGCATAATTCTTAGAAGATTTGCCATTTCCTGTATTGACAATAGCCATATTGTTGGGAGGAGTTTCACAGATTATCTCACAAGATCAACCAAAATATATATGCTAAAAGAAACCAAAATGAACTGTAAAAGATTAACACAATAAACTGAAAATAATACGTATCTTTATTATCAAAGCCCACAGGCCAAGAATATGTCAACCGGTGCTTAAATCGTTGAAGAACAACCACCGTTTATGTACAAATCAAACCCCAAAGTAAGATTACAAAGGGTAGACACTCAGACTCGACCATAGAATTACAAACACCTATCCTTTGACTAAACAGTTCACACAAGAACAAACAACAACTCAGCTCAACCAATAATCACACAAGATTACTCAGATTTGAGAGAGTAACAAGAAATCGAAAGAGTATTTTGATTTCAACAAAGAAGAAGGAGAAGACTCTAGAAACGGCGCTGAAACGAGAGATAATGAAATATCTCAAAGGTTAAAAGTGTATAGTGATCCAACCCTAGAAGCCCTTAAATGAGTCTCTCAATAGTCACAAATCCAACGGCTGTGGAGACGACACGTGGCGACATCCTGGGCATCCAAAATCAAGTAAGTTGTTACACGATTTTAAGCATTTTAGAAACACGTTTCTTGCACCAAGTAATAAACCAAATTATTCAGCTAACAGGGCTTCCAACATTTCAGCCCATTGGGTCACTTGCAACGTTGTGCCAACCAATTCCCTTCACATATATTTATAACGATCTGTCCACACTTCTAACAAATTCATTTCATTTTCTTGCAGCCATTTATTCAGGAATTCAACCATCCCATGTCCGAAAATTGTTCCGGTGGAAACACTACTGTTTTTGTGAACAGTAGAGTAGTACATAAAAAAGATGAATTTGCTTGGGAGTAGAGGGCTCCGGACAGATAGATAGATCATACATCATTGAGATATCTGGCCAAATCCTAGACGAGGACTCGGGTGAAGAGCTAGAAAGCCAGGGGAAACTTGCTCCAATGCGAGTCTCGATTCCGTGATACTTTGGTTTAATTTGTTTCACAAAAAAAAAAAAGTTTTTCTAAATTAGAAAGAATTTGAATTTGACTAATGAAGTTGCTTCCATTACCATGTGAAATTGGTCTAACCTGGGGGCTGGAGCACTTGCTGTTCCGGTGCTTCGAGTTCACTGTAAAATTTAATATGCTTTAATAGCATGTTTTAGCTAAGCTTAAGAAGTTCACTTTTAAGTAAACAAGTAAGTTTTTATTGTTGGAAAGTAGAAATAAGTCAGTTATTCTAAGCTTAAGAGTCAGAAATGAGAGCTCAACGGGGTTTTTCTAAGTTTTTTGCCATTCTCATGCTCGTCCTAGGACGTTTCTTGTTTCGTAACACCATCTTACGCGAAAACCTTATAGCTAGGATCTTACTTGGTCTAACTTAGACAGTGAATAAAAGAAACCATATTAACATGTAAAGCAAATTCAATCTTTACTAACTGAAGATCTTGGAAGAGTGTGGAGAAGGCGACTTGTGGATTTGGTATGAGGGCTCCAAAGGAAGCTGCATGATACACAGGTTTTTCGAAGATTGATTCTCTTGAATCACTACTTCCCGATGCATGAATGCACCTGTTCGGTAAATTTATACGAGAATATCTGTCTGAAAGGTTTGCTTTGGTAAGAACAATACAAAAATGTCTCTGATTAATCATTTGACAATGATGTACCACCGATTGATTTGTAATTGTACCTAAGATTTGTTGTACTGAGCATTTCTTAGCATGAAGAAAAGTTTGACATGACTTTGTTGGTTAGTTTGTCTGGCTCGCAATTACCGTATCATCATATCTGATGATTTTTTGTTGGGCTATGCTATTTTGCCCGAAAGGGGCGCCAGGTTCAAACCGGGGCGGCCCCCTATTGGTGGGAGGCCCTCCTGCAAACCTGGGCGCCCCTTTGCCCGACAAAGGGGCTTTTCCCTTTTTTATTTGTCATGCATTATCATGTCTATAACTTTTTTTGAATTTTATTTGGTTTTTTACTTTTAACTTGAACCATTTTGTCCACATGCTACGAGGATTGTCGTGCGTGTGCTGCACTGATTATTTCGTTTAGAGGTTATAAAAATATGTCTGGCTGCCCATGACCAGCACATGAAAGGCCGGCATATCCAAAAAAGATGCTTTTAAGCTTAGCCATACGTGCTCTAAAAGAAGAATCAGTGCCCTCAGTTTGAGAATCAAAACCATTCGAGCCAGTAAATACAATTGGGGCTTCACAGAAGTGAAGAATTAGAGCATTTACGTCCTTAGCAACAACTAAAAATCGCAAATTGCAACTGATAATTCCCATACAGAAACCTCAAATAAGCTTTAGATCACATCTAAAATTCAATATTCCTCCTCTTCTACTTGGTTGAAGGTGTTGTCTCGTGTTTCCTTGGCTCTGTCTTGCGGAATCGATCCTGCAGGATCAAAACACGAAAATATAAGATCAAGAAAGTGGAATGCAAGTCTTCTACGTAACATTAGAACTCATTGCAGCTCCTAACTTCAATTGGATTGAAAAAATGAGATGTTATAGCTAAACCTTTCTAAAGATACTTTTTAAAGCTCAAAAGAAGTGGTTAGTAAAGAACATTGTGTAGAAGTTACTCACTTCGACTGCTAAGTAATTTTTTTTTTTTATTTTTTAAATATGGAAGGTCGATCTTCACTAAAAGCTCCTGATATTGAATTAGACTGTAAATTGTTTCTCAAGGACAAATTATCTCGTTACTCCTTTGCATGCACGGTGTGGCTTCATTATTCTAAAACCGAAAGATGACTACTTAAAAATTTTCATAAACTCTCTCAAAGTTGACGAGTACAAAGTTCAATGTGAGTTAAAGTGAACTCAAATTAGATGGTTAGAAATCCAATATCATATTCCCAATTCTTATCTACCTAAGTCCCAACTGTCAGTGTTATACCTTTAACTAACTAAATAAGAAAAAATCTAGTGAATTTCTAACTCTCTCGTTCTTTCTAGTCGATCATATTATTGATGAAGTTTGAAAAATCAATCAGAGTAACCAATTGAAATGGAAAATCCACCCACTCTAAGACCCATTTGGTACGACTTTTGATTTTGCTTCTGTTTCTTGTAGAAGGGCTTACTAAGAAAGTCACCACAATTAGCGTTTGAAAACTAATTTCTAAAAGAGTTTTGTATTCTCGGAAAGCTTCCAGAGAAAGCCTCGTTAAAATTTTTCATAAACTTTGCATGCGCGGTGTGACTTCATTCTTCTAAAACCAAAAGATGACTACTTAAAACTTTTCATAAACTTTCTCTAAGTCGACAAGTAAGAAGTTCAATGTGAGTAAAAGTGAAGTGAAATTAGACGGTTAGAAATCCAATATCATATTCCCAATTCGTACTTGCCTAAGTCCCAACTGTCTATGTTATACCTTTAACTAACTAAATAAGAAAAAATCCGGTGAACTTCTAACTCTCTCGTTTTTTCTAGTTGAACATATTATCGATGAAGTTTGAAAAATTAAACAAAGTAACCAATTGAAATGGAAAATCCACCCATTCTAAAGCCCATTTGGCAAAAATTTTGCTTTTGCTTTTTACTTTTCTTTTTGCTTCTGCTTCTTTTAGAAAGACTTGCTAAGAAAGTCACCACAATTAGTGTTTGAAAACTAATTTCTAAAAGAGCTTCGTATTCCCAAAAAGCTTCCAGAGAAAGCCTCGTTAGGTTAGTTTCCTCTAAAAGTACTTCTTAATGGAATAAATACTTTTATAAAATTAACCAAATAGGTTTAGAAGCAGCTTTTAAGTCTCAAAAGTTCATTTTAGCTCCTCAGTAGCTCGGTGGTGGAGGGGTCAGCTATTAACCGATTCATCCTTGGTCTTTGAAGGTACACGCAATCTTTTTAGCTTTACATCCGTCCCAAGGTCCGGGATGATGACAACCACACTGGGACTGGGACTGGGACTGAGACACAGCCACGACACTGAGGGAGGCAGTAGTAGGGAAATTTCCATAATGGGCGAAAGCCTGACTCACATTAGAACAAAAAAATACTTGAACTAAATCTTTTTCACTTTCTTGGTCTCATAAATATGCCATTTCTCATAAATGTGGAATGAGAGCACTTCGACAGTAGATATTTGAATTAACAAAAGATTGTTTCATCGTTTTGAATGGAATTCCCAATTCATGGTAAAAGATCCATTGAATTTCATCAGTGACAATGTTTAAAGATCGATTGACCCCCTCATAAACAAATCGCAAAAAACATGGAAAACTATAAACTAAACCTGGCAGTAAATCGGAAACAAAATTTTTATTTTCCAGATGGATCCATACAAGAAAAAAGATGAAATTATTGATTTCATTCTTCACCCATTCAAGCAATATGCATATTAATATGGTTCTTAATCTGGGGGGGGGGGCGAAAATACGAGGGGTGGAGGGGGGGCGGGCCCCCCTTCCGGGGGTTCGCCCCCGAATTTTTTTTTTAACTAAGAGAATTGAAAATGACAATTTTGAGTACCAAAATAATACTGAAATTCAATGTTCTATTCAATCACTATTTGAAATGTTCGGCAGATTTTCGGACTTTTTTGCCCAGTTTGGGTAGCTGACTTCGTGGGTTTATTCCGGTTGAATCACTTGAATTTTTGGGGAGATTTTTTGTGTTAATTGAAGAGGACATTGTGGGCTTTCCAACGGTATCCGAAATCGGCAGTTTTAGTGGTCGGAAGTTGCCGAAAAATTGCCTCAAACTTGCCCAAAAAATCTGAAAATCTTGGCAGATTTTCACAATTTTCGGTTGCCGACTTCGTGGGTTTATTCCGGCCGAATCACTTGGAGTTTTGGGGAGATTTTTGGTGGTAATTGAAGAGGACATTGTGGGCTTTCCAACGGTATCCGAAATCGACGGTTTTGGTGGTCGGAAGTTGCCGAAAAATTGCCTCAAACTTGGCCAAAAAATCTGAAAATTCAGTGACCGTTTTGAAAGAAATTTCAAACTTCAGTGACCGTTTCTGAAACTTTGAAATTTCAGTGACCGTTTTGAAATTTTCAGGTAATTTCAGTGACCATTTGTGAAATTAACCCATAGCATTTTCTATGCCATGCGGTTATCATAGTCTTAATCTTATAATCTATGATACGATAAATTATTGCATAAAGGCTAAGTTTTTTTTTTTTTTTTTTAAATTGTACAATGCATATATTATTTTTCATCTTCTACAAAATGATAAAAAAAAAAAAAAATCAAGATAATGCAAGATGTCTGACGCTGAAGTATTAAAGCAATAAGATTTCGAGCGCTTAAAAAAAAACCCTATTTTAAAATACTTGGTGAAAATATATGACGACCTAAGGCATTTAGAGATACTAAAAGTTTGTCTTATGATATTTCAGATTTTGAGTTCTTGTTTGGTATAGTTATTTGGTACAATATATTATTTGTCATTAATATAAAACAAAATGTTGCAATTGATGCTAGTCATTTGAAAACATATATTTCATTTTTTGAAACATGTAGAGATATTGAATTTGAATATGACAATATTATATTACTTCTAAAAGTTTGAAGATTTTTTTATGCACGATAAAGATTATGATATCGATGGGCACGAGTCATTTATTAGTTATAAATTGCGATATACTAATTACGAGAAGAGTTGACAAAGGCGATTGAAATGTTATACTATATGAAAATGATGGAATGTTGTTTCTAATTGTATAGATTGCTTATAGAATATTAATGATTATACAAATTACACTTACGTGTGTCGAGAGAAACTTCTCAAAGATGAATTTGATAAAATCCTACTTTTTGTCAATAATTTCACAAAAAAATGTTGAATAGATTGGTTATGGTGTCTATTGAAAAGAAGTTCTAAAATAATTGATTGTAATAGCATAATTATTGATTCTATCAAAAAACTCAAAAAAAATTAATTTAGACATTTGAAAGTTTTGAATTATTATATTTGTAAGTTTGAATTTTTTATTTAAATAAAAAATAAAGTTTTATTATTTTTATATTTTAAAAATATTTTCATGGGACTCACATTTGAAGTTAGCTTACGATCCCTAAAATTTTGTCCTGGTCACATGTTATAATTGTAACAACGCATTCATACAATGAAATATTTCGTAAGTAAATTCATTTTTTTATACTTCTAATCACATATTCTTAAAAAAAAAAAAAAAAAACTCATTATTTAAAACTTCATTTTACCTCAATAATGATAATCGACTCCTATGTAATGCCTAGTTTTTGGCTGAAGCAAGATTACGGAATCCGACAAAAGTAATAGTTCTGAACTCAATCTATTGAACGATATTCCATTCCAATAACACAAGTGGCATAGTTTGAAAAAAATTGTACGGGCAACAATTTGTCTTTAGGGATGGCAACGGGACGAGAACGGGGCGGGACGTGGGAACCTACGTAGCAACCTCTCTCACCCCTCGTCTCACCGAGTATATATATATATTTGATAATTGATTTTATTGCCTCCATTTTATTAAAATAAGATAATAATATATTTTTAAATTTTCTAAAATTAAATTATTCAAATATATTTGGTAAACTAATGTTTTTATTATTTGTCATATTTTTTAGATAATCTTAATTGCCATTTTCTATTAGAACTAATGAAATTTCATAAATTTTTTTATTAAAGTATTGAATTCTAAAAAAATATAAAATTAAACGGGATAGGGTACACATACCCACCCCATCCCAAATACCCGATTAGGCAGGTGGGGCCTCGCGAATATAGGGTTCGTCGATTTTTTTTGTCATCTTTAAAGACAGAGAAAAGTGCTTAGAAAATGACATTTGACCATGTCTTCCTACAATCTATTTCCAAAATAGTTAAAAATAATTTTTTTAAAAGTAAATTTTAATAAAAGAAATTATAAAATGTATAATTAGAAACTTAAAAAAAATCGCAGACATCGTAAAATATATTGTTGACTTTAACTAAGATTTTGATCAATTTTTTCGTTAAACGAAAAATGGGTTACATATACGGACGCTAAGGCCATCTCCAGCGCTGTACCAAATTTTGCATCAAATCTTGTACCAAACTAAAATTCATCCCCAACAATTATGCCAAAACTTACACCAAATGAACAGTGTTTAATCATTTTCTTCTCTTTTTTTCTTCTTAGTAATTTATTTATTCGGAATATTATTTATTTATTTTAAAAAATGTAAATTACTAAATAAATAATTACGTTAAATTAAGAAAAATATTAAATTTATTAATAAATATATTATTAAAACATATTAAATTACTAAAAATGAAGCCGAAATATTATTACTAGATTAATATAGGTACGTGGTTATTATAATATATTGCGTGTTAACTCTAAATAATCATGTTGATTATATTTTAAATTTTTTTATTCTTATTTTAATTAATTGAATAATTATTATTTTTAACATTTAAAATTTATTTTAAATGTAAATAATAATAATAATAACAATAATAATAATAATAATAATAATTGTATTAAAATTAAATAATACAAATGACACAAGTACAAATTGGACTTTACACCAAAACACCAAAATGGAGACAACTTTGCACCATTTTGGAAAAACAGTGCAAAAATGAATAGTGTCACACTATTCACTTTTACACCATTTTTGGAAAAAAATGGTGCAAAGTCCAATTTGCCCTTTCTTGTAAGTTGGCAAAAGTATTTTTTTGAAGGTATTTGTGTCATTTTCATTATATAATTTTTAATACAATTATTATTATTATTATTATTATTATTATTATTATTATTATTATTATTATTTGTATTTAAATTGAATTTGAAATGTTAAAAATAATAATTACTGAATTAATTAAAATAAGAATAAAAAATTTAAAATATAACTAACACGATTATTTAAAGTTAACATAAAATATTTTACAATAACCACATGCATCCATTAAACGAGTTTTATTTTAAGAGAACAATACATAATTAATATGTTTTAAACGAGTAATTTAATATTTAAACGAGTTTTATTTTTAAAAAAACAATACATAATTAATATGTTTTAATTGTACTATATTTTAATAATATATTTATTTAATGAATTTAATATTTTCCTTAATTTCACATAATTATTTATTTAGTAATTTATATATTTCTAAAATGAATAAATAATTAATATTCCGAATAAATAAATTACTAAGAATAAAAAAAAAATGATTAAACACTATTCATTTGGTGTAAAATTTGGTTTAATGGTTGAAGATGAATTTTAGTTTGGTGCAGTACTGGAGATGGCCTAAGTCCCTGTTTGACCATCATTCTTCATCAAACTCATTTTCAACTGTATATTTTTTATATTTACATTTTTATCAACTTTTTAAGAGCAAGTTTCATTAATTTCTATCAAAATCTATTAAAAATTTATTTTTTAACAAAAGCAAATATGGGCTAACTCTCTACTGACTAATCACTTTCCGACCATTCTCCCACTAAACTCTTCAAAAAAATTACGAATCATGAAGAGTAAAAAGATCTTTTTTGCATGATATCAAAATCCAATTAAAATATCAAGTCAAAGTCAACAATTAATTTTAACCACACATTTTATGGGATTCACAATTTTTTAATCACACATTTTATCAACTTCTATCAAAATTGAGCAAAATCTAATTTTAAGTTTTGAGATGAAGAAGATCAAGAGAATATTTTCATAATGATGATGATTCAGGGGCACGTTGTAGATCAATTCACCTTATAACATGTAAATAAAATTATAAAAGAATACAAATATGACATTAATAAAGATTAAAAATCTTATATATAATTCAATTGTGATATATATATTTAAAAAAGACATGGCGTGAATACAACTACCAGTGACGGATTTAGAGGGCAGCCTACTGTCCAATTCTTTTATCCATATAAAAAAAATATTATTATATATTTGAAAAAAAATAGATATGTGAAAGTTTTATGCATATTAATTATTTCAGTCTAACTTTTTTTTTTTTTTAATTTCAATCCTGATTCGATTCCTAAT
This sequence comes from Fraxinus excelsior, assembly GCA_019097785.1. Taxonomy (NCBI): domain Eukaryota; kingdom Viridiplantae; phylum Streptophyta; class Magnoliopsida; order Lamiales; family Oleaceae; genus Fraxinus; species Fraxinus excelsior. Next base: position 21,467,874 of record CM032642.1, read on the forward strand.
AATTATTCTTAGCCCTATGTTTGGCTGTCATTTTTCTGGAAAAATATTGTTTTGAATATTGAATTTTTAGAGAGTGCGTGATAAAAAAGTATGAAAAATTCTCTAATGCGTAATAAGAAAGTATGAAAATTTTTGTGTTTAAGTACATTTTTTTCTTTCTTATTTCCAACGACACATTTTTCAATAAAGTAATATTACACCTAAATTCAAAATATTTTCTTATTTTTAACCACATATTCTCCATTAAAATACTATTTCAAAATGTATTTTGAGCAAAAAATGACTCAAACGGGAGCTAAATGTAGAATATTTTATTGTGTGAATATATAGTTGAAAATGAATATATATATATAAAAAAGTTGAAATAATGTGAGACCAATCAAACTCTGAAAAAATAGATTCTCATGCCAAATAGCGGCATGAAATCTGATTTTAAAATTAGATTTTTAGTAGATTATGACAGAAGTTTTTGAAATGTGTGGTTTAAAAGTTATTGAACCTGTGAAAGATGTGGTTAATATTAATTGTTTGTCTTTGATTTAGATTAAAATTTGATTTTAATCTATACCAAACATGGCCATAAGATAATTCTACTTGGCCATGTGGCGCCCCCTATTGGCTGGGTGCCTGTGGCCCACATGGCCCTGATTTAGTAGACTCCATATAATATTGGAGAAAAAGTATTTGGATAGAAAGAAATAACCAATTGCACCGTAAACGTAAAAGAGACAAATGTGGGCCCCACCGTGCATTTATAAAAGGTGTAGGCCCCACCTTGTGTGAGTAGTCTGATGCAATTGTGATGATTTTTCTTTTTTTCTGGTTCTGCAGCAAAGTTCATAATATTTTTGAAATATCTAAATGAGACTCATTTGAATGACACCATACAAATTGAATGATTCACGATGTATTTCGCTAAAAACAAAATGTGAATATGTGGATCACCTGAACGAGTATATTTGTCTATATGTATAATGGTATTTCATTAAGAACAAGAAGAAAACCACATAGATCCAATCCAACTGAGATTGCGGGCTAATAATAATAAATTAATCGAACAGAAAATTTACTCAGCATAGATAAATTGGAAAAAGAGCAGAAGAAAATCTGGAAAGGAAGACTTTCATTCTGCTCGTGTACTATCTGGAAAAACTAATCTGTGATTCTCGAAGTCGACAATGGAGAAGAACTTAAAGGTTTGCGTAACTGGAGCTTCAGGCTATATTGGTTCTTTTCTCGTTAAGGAATTGTTACACAGAGGCTATACAGTTCACGCAACACTCAGGAATCTAGGTCTCTCTCTCTCTGTGCAGTATTGAGTTTTGAGATTTCACCATAAAGCTCTACACTTGTTTTAGTTTTGATTATTGTTTTTTATCTTTATTTGTGTGCAAGATGGCTGTTATCTTTCAAGGCTTTGATATTAATGCTGAGGTTTTATGTTAAAAGTCCTTTTGGACATATTTAATTGGCTAGAGAGTTGATACTTAGGTTATTGACTTGAACCTTAGGTCATCATTGGTTTTTACGTGCAGTGTTGTCACCTGATGGTGAACACCTTTTCAGTCGTGTTATGATTATATTTCTAGACGGTGTTTTCCGACCTATGTGGGTTGGAACTTGGGTGGACCTTCCTAGGTATCCTATTTGTTTCGGATAAAAAGGCTCCTTTGACGAGTTCAAAGTGGGCTCCTAAGTGATTAAATCGGCACCAACAACGGTAATGGAAATGAGGGAACTTGTACAGAAAAGTTATACGGTGTCTGTGAAATTAGCTTTGGTTCATAGTTCTAAACATATATGATGGATCAAACATTTCTGTCAAATGTCACTTGATTGCTGTGAAAATTGAACTCCAGGTGAACCCTCAAAAGTGGGGCTTCTCAAGGGTCTTCCTCATGCTGAAACAAGGCTAAAATTGTTCGAGGCAGATATATATGATCATGATCAGTTTGCATTGGCAATTCAAGACTGTCAAGTTGTTATCCATTTGGCAACTCCATTTCACCATAGCACGCACAACTCTCAGGTTTGAATCTTCCCTTTAATCAAGGTCATAATCCACTGATTGAGCTACTTTTCCAATCTCTCTGGAGCTCAGTTTTAATTGAATTCTTTACATTATTGTGTTTTATGCAGTACAAAAATACTTCCGAGGCCGCAGTAGCAGGGGTGAAGAGCATTGTGCAGTCCTGCATAAGATCAGAATCAGTGAAGAGATTCGTCTACACTGCCTCTGTGGTAGCCGCGTCAGCACTAAACAACGATGGCTCTGGCTTTAAGGATTCAATAGACGAAACTTGTTGGACTCCTCTCAATCTCTCATTTTCTTACAGCGATGAATTTTTCCACGTATGTTTGTAATCTCTTGATGGTGGTCTATTTCTCTTGGAAGTTATATTGTGTTTTCAACAGAGTTAAAAGCAACTTATTTCGCTGTGGCCCTTGTCTCTATATTCCTCACGAGGGGAATGTGGGCTAGATTCCTAAATTGCTTCCGTTCGTTTGTACTCATTGTATTCCACGTTTTGTGATTCGAAAATAAAGAAAGGTCACCAGTGTATCCGAATGTGATATTCTTTTTAAGTTTAATGAATTCGTCTCTGATATTTCAGGATTATGTACATTCCAAGACGTTGGCGGAAAAAGAAGCGTTGAGTTTCAATGGTAAGGGTATAGAGGTAGTAAGTCTTGCTTGTGGTCTTGTGGGAGGGGATACTCTTCAATCGTTTGTAGCTGGAAGCATAGGTGTCCTTATATCACAAATCACAAATGACAGTACAATGTATCGAAATCTGAGGTTTTTGGAGGAATTGCTCGGAAAATTACCAATATTGCATATCCAAGACGCGGTTGAAGCACATATCTTCTGCATGGAGAATCCACATATCAATGGAAGATTCCTATGCGCCAGCGATTTCTTAAAAACAGCTGATATTGCGTCCCATGTCCAGAAATGTTACCCGGAAATCAGAATCTCTCAAGAGTACGAATTTCAGCTTTTTTTTTTTTTTCGTGCTTTCTTCTTTTGCTTCTTTTGTCAAGGCTTCAAAACTTCAGTTGTTTGACCCCAACTGAAGTCTGGCAGAACTTTCGCCTGGAAGTGTCGTCTCTACCAAATAGTACCTTTATACATGGATGGATATTAGGCTAAAACAAGGCTAGCCACTACTAACTCACAATTCTAATTGGTATAGAGATTACAAAATTTTCATTTTGACCATTTTATTTCAGGTTCATTGAAGATACAAAGAGAGAAACTGGATGGGGCTCAAAGAAGCTGGAGGAAATGGGATTCCAGTACAGATATGATCTTGAGAAAATAGTAGAGGACAGTCTTCACTGTGCCAAGAGGATGGGAATCACACCCCGGAAATTTATTTAATTCCACTGTACTACAAATGTATGCAAAAGATTAAACTTTCTTGCTCGATTAAAAAGTTTATTTCGGAAAAATAATTGATAAGTGTAATTTTTACACTTATTTGGGACCTAAAATTACAATATTTGATATTTCTTTTGACACAATATATTCTAAATTGTTGTTTAATAGGTAAAACTCTATGGATGAAAAGGGAATTGAAGGAATGAAACAAAAGGTGACGAAAAAAATGGCAAAATCCAAATTATAAGAACTAACTTGTATTGTATGAAAGAATGGAGGAATTAGAAGCAAACATTAATGATTAATTTAATTGAGCCTCAACTTGGATTTAAAATAGACCTAAAATTTGGTGGCTTAGGTTTTATATATTTATATTTATATACACACGCACGGGAAAAAGTAGGACTGACGCAACGGAAGGAAAAAAAAAAAAAAAGCAGAGACTAATAATGTGAAGACGTAAATCGAGTTCAAACAGTCAATATGTGGTTGAAAATGAGAAGAAGAATGAAAATGAGAAAAATAATGTAACTCAAACAGGGGCTAAATGAATATAGTAATGTGATTCTTTGGGAGTGTAAAATAGAAAACAAGATGTGAGGATTTATATATATTTGAAAAGTGAAATTTTGGTCATTTTATATTGTTCCAATCTTGACATGATCTATAACGTAAAAACATTAAGAGCCTGTTTGGAAGAGCTAAAAATTCGATTAAAATTGAAAATATAATCGTTATTGGGTCTCACTCATATAATAAAAGTCAACAATAAAGACTAATTTTTCAATTTTAATCTCTACCAAACAGGCTCTAAGTCAGATGATATAATTATTGTTTATATGTAGCTTAAATAATTTCAATTGGACCGAGGGTGCAAACTCGTTCTTTTAGTAAAATAGTGCATGATTAAGAAATTATATCGATCGATCAAGAGTTGATTGGGTTGAGATTTAATTTATTAGAGCTTAATTTAATTGGATCGGATTAAGTCCTCTTGGTGGCTCCAAAATAAGAATCGGTTGTCAATAAATTAATTAATTAATTGAACGAAAACGCGTCACGCGTGCCACTCATGTGCCATTTCTTATATGGAACGCTCTTGATTTGAATTAGAATATATGGATGTTTCCATATCCAAATTATGTTCAGATTATATATATTTTTATGTATGTTTGTATGTATCTTGTTACAAGTACATCATGATTTACGTAATGAATTACATAATATCACATGACACTTTATCATTTGTCAGTTTAAAAGACAATCAACTTTCTATTCAATCTCTTCAGTCTTCCCTCCACATCATTTTTCGGTAACCGTTTATGTACATTTTTCATGTACAAGTAGCAAAATCTTATATTGAGGTTCAATTAAGATTATTTCTTATTGTGTCCACACATAAAAAAGGTTCTTGAAGAACATCAAAAAAATATTAAAGGGCTTGAAGGGAGGATCAAGACGATCAAAGCAAAAGGAATTTTTTTGAAAAGCATGCTACAAGGTAATTCCTCTCACAAAACCATGTGTTTATTATTCTAGCAAAAGCATTTGTTAACACACGCTTTAATTAAATTCTACTTTTCCAACACTTGCACCACAGGAGACTCAAATTCCCCAAGCCATTGTAACCATCTACCTACTTACATAAACATATTTAAACTGAGTGCAGGATGGGATCCACAGGTACAGAAGCACTTTATTGCAGCAAATATTTGACTCCTGGCTACCATTCATGCTTTTTGCTGAGTTTATGAATCTGTGCTATGAAGTTAAAAGTAGTCCAGGGTGAAACTAGTATCCAACTCCACCGGATCAGCTGTGAAATCCCAGTCTCTGAACAGGGAATTGGTGACTGAAGTTGGAGTCAAAACGATATTAGTAAAATCTGATTCTGGGCTTTGCAAGTTGCAATCAACCCAGATGTCGTTCATCTGGCACTGTGATTCCGATAAATAGTTACAGTCAGATGTTGCTGGGGATACAAATGGATACGTACAACTTTCTGTGAATTTGCTTTCCTTGGCAGGCTCTAAAAGGAATTTAGTTTCCAAATTGTCTGATATAATTGGAGTCGAAGAAAAGGAGAAGGAAGGAAATATTTCCTCCTTAGGAGTCAAATCTGGAGTTTCAACTTTAATGCCTGGTCTATGATTGCTGTCTTCTTCCTTTACATTATAATCTTCTTTGTTCTGTTTTAGCCCTTCTTGAATACACGTGTGCCTTCCTCTATAGTTGACCTCAAACACTGAGGGATCTTCGTCTGATTTCTGGACATGTTTCGTGGCCAAACATCCTTGTGTATGACGATGAGTGCATCTGTAATATGCCCTGTAATAACATACCCCTGATTAGATCTGGACCGATTGGTTCTGAAATTCCTTAGTATGTATGAAATGGTAAGAACCCTTGCACACCATACAATATCGAACATAGTTTACCAGTTATATGTTAATCTTTGGGAAACGAAAATTGGCAACAAGGGAATCCTATTGATGTCTAATTTTTTTGTCCGTTCTTCATTCCTGAGGTATTTAACTCATATCTACCATAAGTCATGAGGAAAGTGACTATACTTCTACAACTTGGTAAGTTCAAGGACAGTGTATTTAAGAGTAGTTAAAGGCATGTCAAAACAGGTGGAATTGCAAATTCGTTGAGAAGTCACAAGGCAGAAACATTCAAGTGACTTCAATTTTGGACAACATGTCAACAACTCAAATCTCAACCTCAAAGTCAAATCCTCAGACCATTAGACTATTCTCAAATCCCACCTTCCTTGAGTTTTTCCTCCCACTTGTTCAATGAACCCTAAATTGTACTTCATCGTGTCATGAATTGCCCAGTTATTAGACTTGGTACGATAAGGGACAAACGTATCATATACCGTTGTTTCTTGATCATATCCAATTTAACATAATAAATATATCATAACTGTACTATCTAGGCATGTTTTGGTGCTGGATCAGATTACACGAGACAATGAACACGATTTTAACTCCTTTTTTTAGATATGTGCGAAAAAATCGCTAACAATAGGCTACTTTCTAGACAAGATACAAACATAAAATTCTCACCTTGGAAAACTAGCACCTAAAATATCTTTCTGCCCATATTTTCTCCAATTATATCCATCATCAGGAGGACCTTCCTGTCCAGTCACGGAGCAAATACGAACTCCTTCACTCCATTTAGGCAATATCTTTCTGTAAATTTAAAAGGATAACCCAAATGAATAAAGATCAGTTTAACCCATGTTTGGCTAAGCTTAAAAGTTATCTGAAACAGTAACTTCTTAAAACTATTTGGCAATTGAAAGCTTAAAAAAGTAACTTTTACTGCTTTTTAATTTTAACCGAACATCTCAAAATTGGTAATAAATGGGCTAAATGATACCTTTTCTTGAATACATCTCTTTGGTTTTGCTCCTTAGAGTAAGGGTTGGAGCCCTCACTGGTAGGTGTACCGACAAGGGAATTAGGTGACTCCAAAATAGCCATACAATTTAGCAATGAAAGAGCATTTTCATAGGAAGAAAGTATTTTCTCCACTAAAAACCCGCATGCCTCGCGCGAATTTGCCGGATAAAGTTGGTTTTTAAGCTGGTTTGCCAGTTCCCTACCTTGAGTTAACTCACTGATAACAGTCTTGCATTCCAAACTACCAATTTTTTCCATTTCTTGAGGTTTTCAAATGTGGAGGGATAATTAAGGCAAAGGACATACAATTTGGTAAAAGGGATATAAGTGATTTAAATCAAGATCGTGCCCAGATAATAAAAATCAGAACTTAACGTGAAATTAAGTTTCAGAATCAGAAAGCAACCAAGAATGAGCTCAAATGGGCAAAAGGGTATCTGAACCAGTAGCTTCAAAAAGAAAAAAAATGGCTCAAAAGGGAGAAAGTCCAATTTAAAACCGATACTAAAAACAGGGAGAAATTCCCACATACCAAGAACAGAACTTCACAATAAAATATAGCAAAATGTCATGAAATTGAATCTCTGAGCTCAAATGGAAAAAGGGAAATCTGGTTTAGTCGTTTTAATGATAAAAAAAATGGCTTAAAAAAGAGGCAAATTCTAATCTGAAAAAACGCTATTCAAGAAACTCAAACTTGGAGAGTGGCAGAGAATTGTGAAGCTTTCTTTTTAGTAATTGATATATAAAGGTGTGTAGTGATGCAGTGGCAAGGAAAGAGGGGGGGATATAAATAAGAAAAGTAGTGGAAAAGAGGAGATTTTTGACTGGGAAAAGGGGGCAAGTTTAGAACGTCAAGAGATTGTAATTCCCGACTGCTGACCATTTCAAAGTGGCCTAATTTCGAATCAATCATGCTGCACATACGTTCATCTTTTACATCATTATTTGTATTGTACCACGTATTAACGACAATTTAATAAAACGCCTTTTTTGTCCACAATTTTTCGAAAACAAACCGTTGATATAAAAGAATGAATGTACATTTAGAAGGTGTTTGGTAGAAATTAAAATCAGATTAAAATTAAAAATATAACCATTATTGTTGACTTTTATTAGACGAGTGTAACCCAATAACGGCCATATTTTCAATTTTAATTGGATTTTAAGCCGTACCAAACAGGCTTTTAGCATTATTGACATAGAATTTGTTTGCAGAATTTTTATTTTTGCCTTTTTTTTATAGAACTTTCTGACGAAATTAACTTAAATTGTGTTTAGAAATTAGTTATTAACTATATAGAAAAGCTTTCAAAGAAAGTCACTTTAGACCAACTTTAACTTAAATTGTGCTTAGAAATTATATTAAAAAAACTAATTCAGAAAAGCTTTCAAAGAAAGTCACGTTAGACTACGTATTAACGACAATTTAATAAAACACTTTTTTTGTCCACATTTTTTTGAAAACAACAAGAATGTCGAGAATGAATGTACACTAGAAATTGTTTGGCAGAATTTTTATTTTTACTTTTTATTTTTTATAGAACTTTGTAATGAAATTAACTTTAAATTGTGTTTAGGAATCATTTATTAAAAAAAAAAACCTATCTCAGAAAAGCTTTCAAAGAAAGTCACATTAGGCCAATTTTTTCTAAAAACTTTTCAACTAGAAGAAACACAATAAAATCTTAATGTGTACCAAACAGGGCTAACAAGATCATATCCAAAAGCAACTTTTGAGTCTCAATTTTTTTTTTTTTTAAATTCTCAAAAATCATGTAAAATAAACGCTTCCTTTAAATGCTCTTCTAGTCAAAAAATAAATTTTAAAAAATTATTCAAACACATTCAAAAAGCAACTTACTAATTTCAAAATCATGCACATGTTTGATACATATTAAAATTTTCATTTTTATTCTTCTATTTATTTTCAACCATACATTCTGCAATAAAATAATATTTTTCGTTACATCAATAACTTTTTAGTATTTTTCAACCACACATTCTCCATCAATATACCATTCCAGAATACATTCTTTCAAAATAATGTGACTCAAACGCACCCCATATTTTGACTTTTCAAAAATTTTAACCAAGCAAACACCGAATGTTATTAATACAAATCTTTAATATTTCCTTGAAGTTGTACTCTCACTTTGTCCATGTTTGGTACACGTTAAAATTTTCATTTTCATTTTTCTACTCATTTTCAACCACACATTTTTTTAATAAAATAATATTTTTCATCGCATCAATAACTTTTCTTTCTTTTTCAACCTCACATTCTCCATCAATCTACTATTTCAGAATACATTATTCCAAAATAATGTGGCTCAAACACCTCCTTATTATCGCTTTCAAAAATCCTTTTATATATTAGTAATGAATTGAATAGAATGGTAGGAAAAATCCATATAACTTCTAAGTTCTTGAAAATAAGTTTCAGCTAACTAACATTATCGCTAAATCACTTATAAGTTCGATCTGTCAAGGTTTGAGAATGATACAATTATTTATTAAAATTTTATATTAAAAACAAATATGTAGATATGTTTGGATGATGAAGAAACGCGATGAGCGCATAGAAGTTTCTATGAAATTATACTAAATGTCTGGAAAGTCAATAATTGAAGGAAGAGGGAAGCACCCTAGGAATTTTCAAACTTACTTCCGCGTCGGTATATAATTAGCATGTAAAATGCCAAATATATAAAAATCTTGTTTGGTTTATTTAGAAATTATAATTGAAATTAAATCAAAATTAACAATTAATATATTATATTTTTTTATGAGAACTATAATTTTATCAGTTTTTCAACTATACATTTTATCAAAATCTATTAAAAATTTAATCTTTACCAAAATCAAACGGCGGCAACATATATATTAATATATAATAAAAAATTGATTTGATGACATGGTAAGCCAATTAATTAGTGAATAAGTTCATGGTAGATTTCAAAAATCAAATAATTTATCAATTAATTGGTGTGTCATGTCACTTAGCAAATCTTTTTTCATATCTGTTTGGTGGGGATTAAATCATACTTTTAGTATATTTTAATAAAAATTGATAAAATGTGCGGCTGAAAAGTTGCAGGTCTCATGAATATGTAGTTAAAATGATTTTTTGACTTTAACTTAGATTACAATTTGAATTTTAATTTCTACCAAATTGGGGCATATAATATACTCACTCATCCCATAAAGATAATCATAATTTTTTTTTAACAAAAACTAAGAAAAATTAGTTAATATAGTTGAAATAATAAATTTTACTATCATTTCTCCTAATATACCCATTTACATTAATGTAATCAATATTCTAGATAATTAAATTATGCATGCAATATTCAATATAATTAAATTATTTTTTAGTACTATTTATTGTTTAATGCCAGAATCAAGATAATTAACATTCCAAAGCCATCCAATACAAATGCAAATGAATAAATATCATAGAAGATGAAATGTTTTTATTTATTTTTTTATTTATTTATTGTTCCGACTACAATTAAATAATGAAGTGATTTATATTAGTCATAGCAAAACACATTAAATATGAGTATATTAGGAAACTAATATATTAACTACAGTCTCAAATAAGAAATACGACTCTAATTTGGAATACACAACAAAAGGAAAACATGACTACTTTTACGAGAGGATGATATCTAGAAAGAGCAACGATGTCATTGGTTTGATGTCATGGATCCACTGAAAAATAAGTTGATATCATTGGATGAGAAAAAGTAACACATGCTCCCCCACAACTAAAAGTAGTTCACGAATTCTTTAGTGATTTTCAATTTATTTTTTTCGATATTTATTTTTTGTACACTTCAAATTTATTGAAATTTTTATTATAATACGTCGTGGAAAAAGGAGAAAAAATATTTTTGACCTTACTCATCACCGAACAGAACTCGTCATTATTAATATGTATTATAGAAAAAAGTTTCTTTAACACGCTTATCGACGAATACTTTGCTTAAAAAAATTCGAGAACGTCCCATCTACGTATTGTTAATTTTTCCCCTTGACAAGAAAATATTAATTGTTCAACATGTAGATGGATTTTGATACTGTGCTGCCAGTGAGTTGTAATTTGTGATTAATGAAATTAAAAATCTTGTAATTTCTCATTAAAGTCTTTTTTTTTTGTGTGGGGGGGGGGGGGGGGGGGGGAATCCAACACTTTTTTGATGGCTTTTAAGCTTAATTAAAAATAGATTGGTGGCCAAATGTATATCCTAAAAGACAAATTATGTTAGCAAAAGTATATTCCATTTTCCAAATGGATTTATATAGAATATTTAAGATACTAGTTTAGATTATTGTAAGTCATGATTTTTTTTTTTTTTTTCTCTTTCTGGATAATTAGCCATATTTTGGTGGATTATGTTGCGTAAAGATTGCTAATTAAGTTGAAATATTTTGCTATTCAGAGGTAGAGATGACAACACGACGATCTTCTACTTCTCCCACTATGGAAAAAGGTTTCTATTTATTAAAATTATTTCGAATGGAAAGCGTCTCTGTTTAGACATCATTAAAAGATAAGTCCTCTTTTTTTAATTGACCAATCACTGATTTCAAATAGACAAACAGATGAATAAAAAAATGGATGTAAAGTAAGATTTGTGTTTGATTGTGAAAATCAAAATCGAAAAAATAGAGAGAGATTTTCGTATGAAATTTCGGGAGGAGATGTATAGATTAAAATATTCCCATTATTTATTTTACTTTTATTATGAATTAACTATAAAAAATTGAAAAATAAAAGAGAAAAATTAAGAAATAGGATACTTTAATCCATTATTCAAATCATGGATTTATTTTAGGGGTGTTTCTTTTAAAAAAGGGAAATATGAAAAACTCATCCAGTGACAAAAATTGCTTCTATGTGAGTTTCGAGGATATTAAAAATAATTAACTCTACAAAAAGTTGTAAAAATCAATAAATTTTCATATTGTCGGATGAAGTCGTTAGATATAAACACAAAATTTTCTTCGAAACATAGTGAAGCGAGGAAGAATTTTGCATTTAGAATACAACTAAAAAGATTTATTTAAGAGATCTTTGATTATGACATTTTTGTCCTTTAATGTATAATCTACATGTCTAAAACAAACAAGTTGTTAGTTTATTATTTTAAAATTCAAGAATATATATATATATATATATATATATATATATATATGTCGTAGTTCACGTGGTTGAAAAAATTATTGGTTGCCCTGTTTGGTGCGCATTTTGAGTCCAAAAATGCATTTTTTTTGTTTGATGTGATGAGAAATATGTGGTTGAAAAATTATTGATGTTATGAAAAATATTATTTTATTGAAAAATGAGTAGAAGAATGAGAATGAAAAAAATAGTGTGGCTCAAACAGGAACTTGAAAAGTTAGTAAAAAGATCGACTTTGGAGATAATAATTAATTTCTTTCTTTCTTTTAACTTTTTCTTCAACTCATATTCATGTTTCAACGCAACTTGTTTATTTCTCTAATTATTGATTGAATCCCGATTCTAAGATTTACCGTTCGTTATATTTTTGTTATGTTACCAACTTATCAAGGGCTTTATCATGCTTTTGATAGGTGAAATGAGGCAATGAATTCACGCGAATCTAAGGCAACACTAGCCTCGCAGGGTGATGGCGATCGTTGGGAATGGTGGCTAAATGGGAATGAAAATTGGACAACTGCGCCTTTCCGTGAACGAGGAAGCCGAATACTCGCGATTAGATTTGTGCTTGATTGTATACTTTTTATCAAATCGTCAGTAGTCAATCCCATCACATTGTTAGGTTAAGCTAAAAATGGATTAAAATTTAAGTCAAAGTTAATAATTAAGTTTCACCGACCATATCCCATCAACATTATCAATATCTATTGAAAATTTAATTTTTATCTGAACTAAGAAAGGATTAATTATTTGGATAACTCTACTTGTACATAATTTGGGCTACATAATGGTGTCCATACACTCACATGGGTGGGGTCCACTTGAATATTTTATTCGAGCGGACCCCACCACATGTGAGTGTATGGACACCATTATGTACATCAAATTATGTACACCAAGCATCACTCTAATTATTTTTCCTTACGAACTTTAACTCCGTCCATATTTCTCACCAACCAAAATTTCCACCCAGCAATTAACAACCTTAAGTTGAGAGAGAATATCAATCATTGTAACAACTTTTTGAATAAATTGAGAATTTTTGAATCGTTAGAACAGTCCCACGCGGTTGAACCCCCACCCACCCAACAAAAAGGAAAAACCAATGACCCAATCCCTGTAGGGCTCATTGCAGCGACATGTACACATTAAGTGGGTGTTTGACACCCATTCTTGGGAAGAAATTGTTTTTTGAATAGTGATTGATGGAAGAATATGTGGTTAAAAAGTAAGGAGAATTTTTGGATTTATGTGTAATATTATTTTATTTGGAGAATGTGTGGTTAAAAATGAGTACCGTAGAAAAATGAAAATGAGAAAATGGGTGTCAAATAGGGGCTAAATTTCACATTCATATTTATGAAGCACAGTCTAACGAATAAAATTTTGACTTCTTCAGTTCAATTATATTCATGGAACGTGTCGTAAATGAATCTTATAAATTCATTAATTTTCACCGATATTTTATTTTATTTTTAGAAAAAAACACGATTATTAATCTCATAAAAAAAAAAAAAAATTATTAGTTAAAAAACTGATATTTTTTGTAAACCACTAAGAGGGTGTGTGGTAGAGATTAAAATCAGATTAAAAGTGAAAATATAGTCGTTATTGTTGACTTTTATTAGACGGGTGAGACCCAATAACGGCCATATTTTCAATTTTAATTGAATTTTAAGCCGTACCAAACAGGTGATAACCGTGAACACATAATAGTGGATTTAGCCCTAATTGGTTGAAATTTTTTAGAATAGATTTGGAAATTTTTTTTTTTTTTTTTTTTTTTGCTTGGTTGAAAATGAGGGAAAAATTATTGGGTCCACATTTAAAATTATTTTATTTGGAGAATCTATTGTTAAAAATGAGTTTTGAAAAAAAAAAAAAACGAGGGTCAAAGCTTAGTATCCTTTGTTTCAATAACAAAAATATTTTATTTTTACAAAAAATGAGTTAAAAACAAGCACAGGCTGAGGCCAGACAAGGGAAAATCTGCTTGTAAAACGCTAACATTCTCCATATTTACAAAAAAATGAGTTGTTACCAGTTTCTGAACACTTCATATTTACTTCATAATAGACATTCAATATTAATGTTTTGTTCTTACTTCTTAGATATGTTAGTTTGTCAATTTTGGGATTTAGGCGTTTGAATGTAACTGGAGACGGGAAACGGCAACAAAATGGTTGATTAGTTTAGTAGTAAACATCGATAAGACAAATATTGTTTGTTACGGTATACTAAACATTCTCTAAATCTTTGATACGTCAAAAAGTAAGAGATATAGCGAAGAACTGTGTTAGGAATACATCATGGGCGACAACCCTCTCACAAAGGAGGTGTGACTCACAATTTTAAAAATCGCGAGCCCCACCCCCTTTATGAATAAACGCTAAAAACTTATCACTCTTGTTTTGAGTAAAACACAATAACCAGTACAAAATGAATTCGAAAACATAACAAAGGAAGGTTTTGACTAGGTGCCTATTAGAGAACTCCATTATTTCAACAATGTCAAGTTCAAACTGTTTAAGAATCCAAAGAAAAAGAGGAGGTTGGGGTTTCATTGATTTTGCATAATGAAAATTGAGTACAAAAAGTTAGTTTTAACCTAAATATAAAGATACTATATATAGGCTAAACAAAGAAAACTAAAAAGACTACTCTAACCTTAATAAACAAAATAACGCTGTATTTCTTAACACAGACATTGGATGGTAGGTGATATTATGTCATTTCCATCATTTTGCAAGCTTATGAACCCCTCGTCAAGCGACAAACAGAAATGATGTGATAGAAAACCGTGAGAAATATAATGGTAGATCCTCTTTCAAAGCAAACAATACGTATACTTTAACATTTTGGTTACACAGGTCGAATCATTACACAAACCATCACATAAAGCAGCAAACTCAGATAAATTTGAAACAAGCAATTAACAAGGTAATGAAAGCATTGGGAATTGTTGACTCAAACCTAGGAAAAATAATGCACCGTATGTACAGTTCTATGTAGCATTATAATTGAGTTTCAGAAAGGTTTTAGAACAATGCTACATGTGCTGGGAAAATGCACGTATAGGTTTACAAAATGCTACATGGCAACATTTCATTAGATTTTGGACCAAAAACATAGTTAAAACAACCAATCAGGTGCTGCCGTCTCAGCACCTGTAAAACTGCCCGTGCATTTCCCTTATACAAGTATCATTTTTCAAGGTTTTAATGCATGAAAACAGTAAACCAACACTCTTCTACACATTTAGTTCCAGATATCATTGCGTGACAACTTCCCTACAGACAACTGAAACCTAAGAATGCTATAGGATATGCAAACCCCTCTAATTTCTGAGGAGTCCGATGCAAGTGCAGAAGGCAGACCCTCATAGCTTAATAGCTGAAATGGACAACTCTGAGTCAATTGACGGGTGTGAGCGACCTTGCAGTGCCGTACTCTCTGAGACAATAGCCAAAGATTTGAGATTGCAGTTTATTACAGAATTCACAAAGTAGCATGTCTCATCTTGAGTATTCCCTTCAGGCACATCCACCACGAATGATTCGATAACCAGCGCTCCTAGTATCCCATCAATTATCTCAGGATGGACAGTAATGACTGAAGAGTAATTCTGCAAGATCATCAAAATAAAAGAAAACAAATTCGGTCAAGGGACTTGAACAGCAAGAGAGGTTCAAGAATGCCAAATTCAGAAAAAGCAAAAGGAGAACAGTAAATATCTGCTGTGGTTCCACAAACCATCAAGTTTAGGAGCTCCAACTGGGAAAAAGGGGAGGATGCTCTTACATACACAGAAATCTTACATAAAGAACTATAATTTACAAAAATATTGATCTCAAAATAAACCCGACAGTTCAAAAGGTTAGAGTGTCACAACTATAAACTGTATGTTTTTTTTTTTGGAAACATTGCACTATTGATCCCCAACGTTTTCCATTAATTAGAAAGTTGGCCCCTAACATTTCGTTATGGTTGCAATCAGTCCTTAATAACAGAACCTGTCCAAATTTGTATTGAATCCCGTGACCCTCTGGACACCATTCCGTGTTAAATAGCAAACCTAGTTTCATAAATTTGGACACATGACAATTACAGAGATTTGAATTGTCTCTATCCTTACATGTTGCGTAACAATAGTAAAAGGTAGGGGACCAACTTGCACCTTTTCGAAGGTCGGAGACTAATCAACTTGCTTATGAGACAATAAGTGAGAAACTAATGGAGCGCTTTTCCAATATTTAGTTTTGCTGATCAACCCAAATAAATTGAACTTGGCTACTACTTGTAACAGCCACAAATCACTGCTTTAACAGAGTAAATATTACGTCGAGGAAGAAAAGAATACTAGATATGAAACAATAGAGGAAAGCCCTTACCTTTAGCCTGTGATCACCGCCAACAATCTTGAAGCCAAGAATGTGCTCCTGATCATCAAGCAGTTCCAGCATCTCAGTGCTGGTTGTGGCAGGAAGTCCCGACTTCACATTCACCTCTCTAACACTCCCAATCTTAAAATCATCCCGCACAATGCACCTGCTAACAAAGGGCTTATACTTCTGAGGTTGATCAAAGCTCCTAACTGCTGACCAAACCTTAAAGAACATACAAGTATAAGTCTTTGGATATCACAGCTTAAACAAAAGCCACAAAATTTCAAATAAATAATACAAATGTAAGCTCTTTGAAGCACATAAAGATTTCATTCCAAGTTTTGAGCTTCTATTATACATAGGCTCATGAAAGGAGGGCACAGCTACATCTAGCAGACATCCTCTTGTACGGAGGAACGGAAAAGCTTGATGAACCATTCTTTTTATGCTTCAGGTGCTTAGTTCTCAATGCGTTGAAAGTCTTCGTTAATTTACCATCATTTGATCTCTCCCTCAAATATCAACTATAAAAATCACATTTCCTAATTTCCTTGAATATATATAGGCATTTGGCAATCAAACAAAAAGCAAGCAAAATACTATATAAAATGTAAAAACAAATGTATCAATTTCTAATATCAGAGCCCTTCATGCCTAATAATTGAAAAATGTAATAACTACAAAATAATTTTTAGAATGCCATTGTTTGAGCCCCATTTTCTAATAATACATTTTTTCCCAATTCATTCAACCACATATTCTCTTGATAAAACAATATTACACGCATACCTAAAACTTTTTCTTATTTTTCAACCATAAATCCTCCAAAAATTCACTGTTCCAAAATCTATTTGGTAAGCTCAAACAAGGGCTATATTTTCCAAGAAATAAAAAGAGCCGGCACAAATCATATCTAATTTCTCTCCCAAATTTCATAATCAAATAATGCATAAAATTCATAAAGATACCAGAAATGCCAGAATGCAGGAGGAAAGGCAAAAGCCCATATGAAATCCATAAATAAAAAACTGCAAATAAATAAAAAATCTCACAAAATACATAAAAAACACACACACACTAAATTTGCAGAAAAGAGAGAAAGAGAGAGATTACAGTATCAACAGGGGCTTTGATGTGCTTGACAACAGAGGAAGAACACTGATGCTCCGTTGGCTGGTGCCTATGGTGTCTAATTATGTACTGTGCTTCCATATTTTTCTTCTTCAAAGGTTAATAATGTTCCTAAACTTTCAAAACCAAGAAAGAAAAACAATTCTTACCGACGAAAAAGAAAAATCTTGAGAATGAAATTGATTGTTCACTACGTGAATTCTGTGTATGTGAAATTACAGTCCACAGGTTTGAATTGGACGCCCATCAAGAAATATATTAACGCGATGTTTGTTTCGGATTAAGCCCTCGTTTAGTGTACATTAAAATTTCATTGCGGTTCTTCTACTCATTATCAATTACATATTTTTTATCACATTAATAACTTTTTTTTTCTTTTTCAACCACATATTCTTCATCAATCTACTATTCCAGAATACATTCTTCTAAAATAATGTGGCTCAAACACACCCTAAAATCAAATTTTAATCAAAGTCAAACAATTAATATTAACATCAATCTCACAACCTTTCAACCACACATTTCAAAAACTTCTATCACACTCTATTAAAAATCTAATTTTAATCTCTACCAAACACCTACTTAATGTGAACACGATATTTAGGCAACTGAGGTTACAAACTAGTGCGGTGGACAGGGGAATAAATAATTGTATGACATAAATTGAGGTTGTAACTTCGGTGATGTTAAATAACATTACTCCAATTGAAAGCCTCCAACCTCTCGAAAGTGTATCAAGTAGATCCTCAATCTATTAATTTGGGGGTTAAATTCTCCAACTATTTTTTTTTTGTTTAGCATTGGAGTCCCAGTGGAGAAATCTTACCTTTATCTTTGATTAAAAATTCAAAATTTTCATCGAGACGATGATTTTAAAATTATTTTTTTAAAAAATAAAATAAAAAACTATTAATTAGAAGCTAGGGTGACCGTGTGAGGTTCGATAGATTTTTTTATTTTCTTTTTCAGATCAATTTTGAAAAAAATCCGAATGTGAATTTTTAGCTAGATAATTATGCTGAGATCATTCACTACATTTGATACATGTACTTGAAACAAATTGATACAAAAATGAAGGAAATTGTTACCGTCACACAATAAATTCGTATATTCACAAACTTTTTTCATTGCTCTTATCCAAATTTGAAAATTGAAGAAGTGTGAAATGCTATCATAGTTATCAATTTCTTGTGGAGTTGTTGCATTACCTCTTTGATTTTGTAAATATAGAAATGAGTGATTCATAAAGTGCATCAACTTTCCTCCCCTATCACGTTTTCACTTCTTACTTTTTTTTTTCTATTCGTTAGAATTATTTAATTTGAATAAGTTAAAACGTAAGGGCAAAATGGTTGACTGAGGACTTAAATATTGCAAAACTAAAAGATTAAGGACTTCAAATGCCAATTATTAAGTTAGGACCCCAGATGTAATTTTCCTTTGTTTATATTACATTAGATGTCGGCAGACTTGGGACCCACGAGCCCGCAATTGGTTGCGTAAATAAATAAGCCTATACACACTCTTATTGGGCCTAATCTCCTCTTACTACATTTAATGACTAGGGTAAATTGCACATGGGGTCTCGAATTTTTGAAGGTTGTGACAATAGGATCTGAACTTTTGATTTCTATCATGTAGAGTCCCAATTCTCTTGCTAACTCCGATTTTCCCTTTGATTTGGAGCATTCGCTTGCTTTTAGACAAATTTCATTTTAGGGTAGATGGATGTTTTGGGTTCAAGTGTGAAGAGGATGAGTTGAGTTTAGAGTCCACATGTTGAGTTATCTTCTAATTTTTCCTTTTTATGTTTTCTCTTTATCGCTTTTATGTAAGCATGAATAACTCCATTTTGACCTGTTTTATCCCCCACCATTCCCTCGCGTGACCAACATATGGTGGCTCAATGTCGAAGTTGACGTTTTTCGTTCAAATATACGTTGGACGTAGACATTTGAAGGTTTAGAACTTTGCGTTGTATAATTCTAAGTTGCAGGACTCTTTCGTTGCAACCTTCAAAGATTCAATGCAATTATTACCCTTTAAGAATTATCTCTTTTATTTTTGTGTTAATATTTAATTCAAAAACAGTGATGTCAATGTCCTTCCGATTTATTTAATAACATAATTTGTATTGTCGGTTCATAATTTTATTATGGGTATTGTACGAGTTTGAATTCGATTATAGTAATTACATGGACTAATAATTTCATTAATTTGAGTATCGAAATATTTTGGACCGATGTCGTGACCTAATATCTAAATTTATGAAGTTGACCCAATTAAACGGCCCAAAAAATGAATGGCAAGATTTTTCCATCCCGCATTTTCCAATTCCAGGCTTCCGACGCCGCTGGAACTGGGTTGAAAGGTGGCAAGAGGTGGTGTTGCTCTTCTCCATGCAACCGTTTGGCTATTGCTTCACTTTCTTAATTGACAATAAAATTATGCTTGATGTACATTAAAAAATGTACATAACAATGTCATTTCCCACTCCATGTGAGGGAAAGGACACCCTGATGTACAAAAATTATGTACACTTCTTTTAATTACCCTTAAGTTTCTCAACTGCCACCGTTTTCTTGGATGCCCAAAATGCACTTCTCAGTAATGAAAAGTGCAAATATGTCTACTAAGCCCAAGTGAATTTTTCTAATGAAGTATAACAGGGCCATTGGCACTAGAAATTATTGAAATTAGTAGTCACAAACTAGTTGAATGTAGAGTTTTTACATTGTTATTGAGATCTCTCAAGAATTTCGGCTTCCACTTCTTGAACCTTTTATTGCAGCGAAAACTATTAAAGATTTCAACCCATTCTCTACATTGATGCAAGGAGCTTCAAGAATCCAATCATGAATTAATTATTTAACCACCTTAGAATCGTCAAAAGTTTCAAGGTAATTAATTATGTATATTGATTATATGTTTTATTCTTCTTTTATTATTATTGTTACTTTTTCTTAATTCAGAGAATTGATCTTATGCAGTTTTTGATTGAAGAATGTGCCTTCTAATTTAGTTTTGAAAATCATACTCTCTATGTGACCACTTTTTCTTCATAAATAAGTTCTTGTGCAACCAAAATCCTTCCTACCGGAGAGATCCCGGGTGACTAATACGAGTCATGTAGCTCACAGAATTAGGGTACGTGTTGCCGTGTTGGTGATTCTAAGAACTTATTTATCCATTTATTTATTTTAATTTCTTTATATATATGTTAAATACGGTGTCTTGCTAAGACATTGTTAAGAGAAAGCGAAAGGGAAACAAACATCCAACGGCGGAATCTGACACAGAAACGAAAACGGCAATTGCCCACTATATGCTCAAATGTAAAACTATCTTTCCACATGAATGTAGAAAAATCATGATCGAAATAGCAAATCATAAGCTATGAAATTTGAGTCCGATTATACGATTAACGATTAAACTTACATAAAGAAATGTGTTTTAAAACGATTAACATAGCAAGCGTTCAATCACAGCACAACCATGCATACACGTTAGGTATATGTAAGTTGTGGATAAGAATCAAACCCACAGTTAATTTTAATCGGAGGATAGAAATCATTAACACACAATACGATGATTCCAAGAAATGAAGAGACTTCTCACTTATGACAAAAAGTTGAATTTACAAAGAGTGTTACTATCTCCAACCACCAAGTTGATTTCCTGTTGTCGGGAGACAAAATTAGGTTTCACTTTCGTTATTTCTTGTGTACAAAAGTAATAAGCTGTTCATCAAGAGACTGGCCTATTTTTTCTACACTACACTACACTAGTGAGAAACTTCTGCAAACATGGCATGCACTTTGTCAATTGTCATCCATAACGAGCTCTCAAATTACGAATCCCACTAACGACGTGCTTCAAGAAGGCACTCTTCATCGGTCATTTTCGAGTAAAGATTTGTGCCAGAGAATGGGAATGCGAAGATCGTACTCAGAAAATCACCTCTGCTGTATTATAAAAGTCATACGACAGAACCGAAGTTACAGAACAGCCGTTGGATGGGCTTCTTCAATATCCAGTTGTCAGACACTCTTCCATCATTTTTGTTTGATCCAGAAACAAACAGAGAGATAAATATGGAGCAGAACCTTATGGAAGTAGGTGACGATGGAGAGATGGACGTGGAGAAGAAGAGAGTGAATTGGGTCGAAAAACTTCTAGAAATCCGAAATAACTGGAAAGAGAAAGTGAGAAACAACTAAAGAATGAAGGAAATGTTGACAAAGAAAATGCGAGACATTGTGATGGAGATAGTGGTTGTCAAGCGGATTATGGAGATGATGAAATGGATATGGACATTTGTAGGGATTAAGAAGAGCAATTAACCAGGCCCAATCCCACACCACCCGGCCCAAGTGAGGTTCCAACCCAAAACCAATTGGTAATGGGTGGAATAGCTCACTTGGGTTATACGGTGGATTTCTTTTATTCTCACAACCGATGTGGGACTTTTGTTTGCTCCCAACAATCCTCCCCTCAAACGAAGGACCACATCATTGTGTCCTCCCCTCAAACGATAATTCATCTGCCAATCATCTTGTACCGTCGTTATTACCGTCGCCATTGACCAAACGGGACCCGCCGCCTAACTACCAATGTCAGAAAGACTTTCGACACAAGGCACCTCAAACTCGAATGATTTTTAGCCCGATCGCCACCACACTTTCTACTGTGTTCCTCCGACCCTGGGCTCCGATACCAGTTGTAGGGATTAAGAGGAGCAATTAACCAGGCCCAAGCCCACACCACCCGGCCCAAGTGAGGTTCCAACCCAAAACCAATTGGTAATGGGTGGAGTAGCCCACTTGGGTTATACGGTGGATTTCTTTTCTTCTCACAACCGATGTGGGACTTCTTGTTTGCTCCCTACAACATTGATAGGGACTCATTCTCAGCATTGTTGAAGCATGTATCCTGGTCAGATACTAAGCTATTTAGCCTATTTTCTCAGTTGGCCTTCCTGTCTAACAGGGCGTGTGTGATTCCAGATATCAAGGTATGTTTATTGACTGCATCATATGTGCACTTACAGAGTATTGAACACAACTAGACAATACTATAGACATAATTTTAACTTCTTTTTTTTTTCTTTATTAATAATAATACTGTCCAGTCTTGTTTGATCCCCTTACCAAACATGCCATAAATGTTTGGCTGTCTAAAATTCCTTATCTACAATAGAATTGACAAGCATTTTGATAAAAAGAATTCACCTGTACAACACAAAGAAGCATGCCTGAAAGGAGGACTCATTCTCCCCTTTCTAACCTTTCTTCTTCTTCCCCTTCTGCACGTTAAAAATGGTTCATATTGCCCATCGACAACTAGGCTTTGTTGTAAATTTATGCCATCTGTTTCTTTCAGTTTCTGGAGCATCAGGAAACATTCCCCAGTCAAAGTCTGAATTTGCACTCTACACCCTAAAGAAACAAGATCTGCAGTCATGTCCTTCAGGTATCACTGTAGTCCCTGTAAGGGAATTGTTGTCCCACCCTTGTAATTTTCATAGTAACATACAACTCACAAATTGGGGGTGGGTAATTTTTTTACTTTTTTATTAGGAGACCCACCTCATGCGAGAGGGTAGAGGGTGTAGGGGTTACACAAAGGGAAAAAACCCTTTTTCATAACCAACACTATTATATTGGAACGATGTAATGAAAATCTAGAACAGTGAATCTTGTTACACAACAATAATGTCGAATGAAATCTCAACTAGATGAAGAAAATTAAGGACATTCCTCAAAAAAGAACTTATACGATAGAAAACATTAAAAATAGCAGCAGCAAAATAATAATCTTTCAAGCCCTCTAATTTTTATTTTATTTTGTTTCATCTCCTTCTTTTAGAGAACTATAATCCAGAAAGAGTTCATACTATGCTTTGAGAAGTTAATACCTGAACCTAGTTGAATCGCTTACCATTAGATAAAGTAAATTAACTTTCTTTCAAAAAATGCAGACAAGGGATTTAACGAGATATTGTGGCTTAGAATTCGGAGCATCCTCCTTGGGAGAAGAAGGCAGAAACAGCAGCTATCAGATTCAAAATTGAGCAGGATTTCACTAGTGTACCTGTAGCAACACCAGTAATTACTGATCCTCTTTCAGAAAAAAGGAAAATTATCAACAAAGACGCTACACCCATTCCCTGCTGCTTATGAAATTGCAGTGGCAGCTGCATCTTATCACCAATCTCGTGTTAAGGACCTGATATCCTTGGGGTTTGAACCCCAACTTACAGATGATGTTTCTTTAGGGGGAAGAGATGAGTACCAAGAAATTGATGAAGAGAGTGTGATCCAACAAACACAAATCAAAGATGGTTGCATGCGTAGCAGCTGCAACAATGACAGCAGTTGTTGCCGGAGATGAGAAGCACAAACAAGAGGCAGCAAGAGATCTTCAGTCACTTCATTCCTCTCCTTGTGAGTGGTTTGTTTATGATGATTCGAAGATATACACTCATTGTTTTGTTATCCAGGTAATGACTATACTATCCAAGATTGCATTCACACCGACTTTGAATAGAAATATAGTAGAAATAATGTGAAAAAATGAAATTCAAAAGGACTACCTGTGATGTGGTCGTAGAACTATACAACATTACTTTAAAATTCAAGAGAGATCTAAGTTGAGAGTGTTGCCCGTAGCTTGGTAAGCTAGTTGTTGATAAATTGCAGGGATCGGACTCATTGGCATCATGGCAAGCAAATCTCTTTTTCGAACCCACCAAATTTTGAGGTAAGACTTCTCAAAATTTTCCTCCAAATAGTTACGAGATCCATGAGGAAAGAGAAGTAGAATCATCCATAGTATTTCCATTGTTAACAGGGAACAGATGTGCTAGTTCATAGAGGAAATTATGAAGCTGCACATGAAATATATGAGCAATTCATGTCAGAAATAATGTAACATTTGAATAAATTTGGAGAAAGAGCAAAGCTTCAGTTTACTGGCCATTCTCTAGGGGAAGTCTTGCTCTTCTAGTCAACTTGATTCTAGTAACAAGAAATGTAGTTAAGCCATTTGCCTTCTACCAGTTGTCACTTTTGGGTCACCATTTGTCTTCTGTGACGGTCAGAAAGTCCTCGATAAGTTGGGCTTGGAGAAAACCATGTTTACTCTATGATGATGCACAGAGATATAGTCCCAAGAGCATTCTCCTGCACCTACCCTGATTATGCGGTTCAAGTCTTGAAGCGTCTGAATGGCACCTTTAGGTCCCATCCTTGTCTAAAGAAAAATGTAAGTGCCTTATCTATTAACTTGCTAGGCTTGGGACAAATGATAAAATGTTGACACTGATACCTGTGCACATTATCAATTGCTATTAACATTTCAAATGTTAGCTTTGCCAACATATCTAACTTTTCCTGCTAAATGTCATTATTCTTTGCTGACATTATTATATTCTCCTGTCGGGAAAATGTTTATTCTGCAGCCTGATGAGAAGTCATATCCTCCTCATCCAATACGTCCTCCAGGCAGTGCTTTATATGCCTTGGAAAATACCAACTGCACCCTTACCAAGAGAGCTCTTTGAGCATTCCTAAATTCTCCCCCACTGGAAGTGATCCCAAAGCCTATGGTTCTGATGGTACAATCATTAGGGACCATGAATCAAGCAATTATATGAAGGCAGTGAATGATGTTATCAGACAACATACAAGGCTTGTCGTCAAAAAAGCAAGAGAACAGAGGAACCAGATGTGGCCATTATTGACCTCACATTCACCACATGCATGGGTCCACAAATCTAGTTTCGAAGATAGGTTGGTGGCGAAGAAAATAATGACCGGTGTCTAAACTTTTTCCTGGCTATCAAGTCCAGGTTTTCGTAAGAGCTTGAATTCGGATTCAATTTTTCTTGAATCTCGTAAATATGATAATGTCCAGAATCCTGTTTATAGTGTATGATTGTATGGATTGTTTGCCAATAATGTTGATATAATATGTTGATGCCGGTTGGAAAATTTTACTCAACATCTTATAAGCAAAATTCAGGAAATGATTCACAAACTCAAGATCCTACCACAAACAAAGTTCTACAATGCTTAAGATAGTATGAAGTGCACAAAAAAACAAATCACGCGTGACCAAGAACGCTACATAACACGTCCTAAGTACCACAAACTAACAAAGGTAGGCATTAAACCATCATGTCTTAGCTTCAGCTAGATGTCATGGGGAAACTTGTACCATGAATCCCAGTTCATACCGCATGCAAGTAACAATCTTGGTAATCCACCAACAGCAAGTTTTCCTCCGAGACTTTTAACTTTGAGTTCCACTATAAACTTCTTAAGTGTATTAGTTATACATCTCAATCGCAGCCATAACACTATTATATCATCTCTATTGGTATAACTGAAATATATTTATAGAGCTTTCAAAGCAATGATATTGATTTAGGGGGTGAAGAGTACTTCTTAAAGATGAGGGAGGCATTTCCTTTTCAAGAGCATGGTCATGTGTTACCCGTACGGTTTACACTAATGCCATGTTTAATAGCCTAAATTTTCCATGGAAAATGTTTTCCTCCCACCCGCCACGTGTTCCCTTTTTCTATGATTTTGTGGAATTGATTTTCCCACCAAAGTGGTGAGAAAATGGTTTCCAACTTTCTTTCTTTTTTTTTTTTTTTTTTTGACAATGAAAACAAATTTTATGGACAATTGTAAAAGAAAATTTCCCTTTAATGGACAATTTCCACGAAAAACAAAGCCAAACAAACGTCAAAAGATCCAAAATTTCAACATTTTTCATGTGAAAAATTATACCAATCAAACACAATTAATTGATAATTCTCAGAAAAACAATTCTAGACAATTCAATTCCCTGAAATTCATTTTCTTTCCACCCAAATTCCACTCTTGCAATCAAACGGACCAAATTTGCATCAACAAAAAAGATGCACAGGTTCAATAGCAATCCATTACAAAATCGTCAAATACTAACTTGTGTTGAAAAGAAATGTCGTACAGAAAGAGAACTTTTAATAAAGAGAGAGAACACATGGAACTTCAAAATTATTTGCGTAACCCAAAAGCTGTATTAAATATACCATTGGTCGGCTGATTGCACACAAAGCACTCCTTACTTTTTGCATGGTGCTGTAAACAAAGAAATAAAGTCATAATTAGATAACATAAACGCGATTTGTACCCTCTCTTTTTTAAAGTTTCAGGTACTACTTATTGCATGGTAATACAAACAATGAACTGAAGTCATGAGTCGTAAAATAAATTTGATATATTCTTTTTTCATGTAGTTTCTTTACGGGAGGGTTGTTTACTTTCTTTCTTTCTTTCTTTTTCTTTTTTTTTTTTAAATTTTTTCGGGGTGGGGGTTGAGGGATTGCAATTAGAGTTAAATGTTTCATTATACTTACTCACCGAACTTTAGAAATTGTCCCGATGACCACTAAACTTATCTCTGTTGCACTCAATTACTCACCGATTTAAATTCGCCAATGAATGTGATTAGTTGGATAACGGAACGTCTACATGGGCCGTTAAGTGCTCAAGTGGAAGATCCACATAGCCAAACACGCCTTGTTATTGACATACTAAACTCGCATTTCCCCCAAATTGAATGGGATGACCAAATCCCTACCCCTCACTTCTTCGGTGGCCTCAACCAACTGACCTCTCCGGCGGCAACACCACCGGCACTACATTTTCAGAGGATAACATTCACACAAAAATTTAAGCTAAAAAATCAGGGCTTTATACGAATAATATTCTCACAAAAAATCTTGTACTTCGCACATCTGCTTATTGTTTGTTTAGATGCAAACACCATGCATAAAAAAAATTCATGAACAATAAAAAATTTATGGGAAAAAGACATCTTTATTCTGCAAATCATCCTTAAAAACCTTTAAAACAGCACAAATTCAATTGCATCGAAGATGGAGTCTGCCGGAGATGTGGTGATGTAGGTGTTGCCGTCGGAGTGGTAGTTTGTGCCGCCGCAGTGGTCAGTTGGTTGAGACCACGAGAGAAGTGAGGAGTAGGGATTTGATCATCTCAATTCAACTTGGTGGAAACACGAGTTTAGTATGTCAATAACGAGGCGCATCGTGGATCTTCCACTTAAGCACTTAACGGTCCACACAAATATTCTAATGTCTAGCTGGCCAAATTCATTGACGGATTTAAATCGGTGAGTAATTGAATGCAACGGAGTTAAGTTCAATGACCAATGAGACGATTTCCAAAGTTCAATAAGTAAGCTGTGATGAAATGTAAAGTTCAATGCCAGGTGAAACATTTAGCACCATGTATCCGCTCGTAATTTTTTATGGTAGTCACTCTTCTTCTTCCCTTTTAAAGCCTCTTCATATCTCTTCAGAACTCTCTCCCTAATAGCCCAAGTATCTCTAGAGAGCTCCGTCTCAGTTTCCAACGTTGTTGTTGCTCTATTATCATTCTGAACCTGAATTTCTTTAGAGGACTTGTATTCAAAATCTGGGACTTTGTTTCTAGGTCAGACTCAACATCATAGAACCCTTGGTAGGCTCACTAGAGAAGTGCAGTTTATTGTCAACAACAGTTGGCTTCTTCTTATTGTATGTCACTACACTCTCGATTTTAGAATCTTCACCCTCATTCTCTCCCTCTTCCAAAGCAGTCATTTTTTGGATTTTTTTTTTCTTGGATGGCTTTTAGAAGAAACTGCAGCTGCAAAACACAAAAGTAATTCAGAAAACTATATGTAAGATATCAGATCACAAATCTCAACGAGAGAATTGTAGAGATGAAAATTACGTAAAAGTCTCCATTGCACGAATACTTGAACTAGATTAAGGTGTCCGTATTGGACATGTGCCGAATATGGATACTTCTCGAACATTACAATGATCATTTTCTTTTTCATTAGAAGTATTATATATTTTTTACTCAAAGTTATTAATAAAAATAATGTTATTTATCATTATAATGATGAAATATAAGTAATGCGACAATGTAGGTAAAATAATGAGATATGATAGTTCAATTCCCACATCTCTCATGAAATTTGAGCTGTCTCATCTCATTATTCCATATAAGTTGCAACATTATATCATTATAATAATAAATAACATTAATAACAAATATGAATTCATATTTAAGAGATTTCAACAAACAAAAATTAATAACAAGTATAAAACTAAATTTATATTATATAAATGAAGAATAATAAAGAATTTTAAATATTATTTTTAAGGTAATGTTAGTGTGTCGAACGTTAAGAATTGATGGGAGATATGTGCGTTGGATTAGGTTAGCAAAATAAACTTAATTCGATGATGTAGATTATCATATGATTTACCCATAAAATACAGCTACGAAGCATCCGAAGATCATGAAGAAATCAAGAAAACTTCAACTTAGACATACAACAATTACCAAACAAGAGCGATGCATTTCCTCCACATGAATATTTTTGTACGTAATTTTTTTTTTTAAAGAAAAATTTAAGATACATACTTAGAAGATCTCCCTTCAAAATTCAAAACAAAGACTTCATAGGGTATAAATGAAGGAAAAGTATTACATGAGAAGTTCCGTGTCCGTTTATATCTGCGATTCAATTATTGAGTGTTATTAAAGACAGATATATGTAATATAGCCCTTGTTTCTGTCTCATTTTTTCATCAAAATGTATTGTTGAACAGTGATTTGACTTCATTTCAATCGCACATCCTTCAATAAGATAAAATTACACTCAAATCCAAAAAAATTTCTTATTTTTTAACCACACATTCTCCATCGTAATATTATTGCAATATTTTTGAAAAAAAAATGGATCTCAAACAAGGGTTATAATAAAAAAAGGAATAGTCACATTAATGGTGAAGGTTTTGCTCCCCTGTCCTAGTTTATGTTTTGCCCATGAACTAGAGGTTCTTGATATAGTTATTAACTTATTAGACCGTAAAAATCAGGTCAGAGAAAATTCAAATATGAAAAGTAAAAGGCTGATCCGAACTCGTAAAGAGTATTCTCCGGCATCAAATTGCCACCTTAGTTGCTAGATGCAACTTATTTTTGTTCTTTGTCCATAGTTCTATCCATTTCTTCGTGCCTTAATTTCTTTAAGACCGTGTATGGGAGAGATTTTTCGAAATTTTAAGCCCTTTTATGATCGTTGGCAACTCAGAAGTGGGTCTCGTTGTGGCTGTTGCTTTTGACTGCCTTCTCAAATAAATTGTCACCATTTTCAAATATGCCCTTTAAGAATAGTCAAATATGATCATAGAAGAAATGTGTACAAGTAATTCAAAGTAAAAAAAAGGGTAATAAAGACTTTTATTATTTTTAGGTGATAATTTCAAATGATGGCAGTAAACACCTGGCAGCAATGTGATCCACTTCTGAGTTTTGCCAACGGTCCTAAAATGACTTCAAATCTTAAGTAAATCCCACCCAAACAGGTGCTTATACGTGCGAAGTCTAAACAATGAAAGGATGAACGTGGTCTAAGAAATAAAGCACATTTTGAGTGCTAAACAGCATCAGTAATAGGTTGGGGCACCTTGTATCAAAATAAAACAGCGTATGCTTATTTTCAAGCACTCATTTTTGGTGTACAAGCAAGTGTCGCGACACTTTTGACGTGTTTATAGTGTTCAGAAGGAAAATACCAAACA
The DNA here is from genome assembly GCA_019097785.1 of Fraxinus excelsior. Classification (NCBI taxonomy): domain Eukaryota; kingdom Viridiplantae; phylum Streptophyta; class Magnoliopsida; order Lamiales; family Oleaceae; genus Fraxinus; species Fraxinus excelsior. The sequence continues at coordinate 21,498,040 of CM032642.1, forward strand.
ACCCTTAACATGAACCACCAAAAATGCGCACCAATGTAAAGCATAAAGTGACAAAATAAATTCCTCGAAGCACTTTGTATTTAGCCCACAATTGCCTTCAATGACAAAGGAGAAGTGTTTCTCTCCATAAATTTACCTGCAACCTTGCCCTTGTAAGTGTTATGCCCTAGGTCCAATCAACTTTGGACATAAGCACTTTTAATGTATATATGTAACCGATGCACATTTATGGCAAGATCTATTATTGAATTAATATTCTAATTAATTAAATAATAGAATCCGTAGATTCAAGTTTTGGTGATTTGTTAATCACAAAGAGTTGTGACTGTGAGATACAAATCACATATGACTGAATCTTAAATCGTCTGTGGTCGTATGTAATAACGAGATACGGATATCGTTATTACGGATAGACCATCACGTGTGGCATTTCTTACTTATGAAGTAAGTAGTTGATCTCACAAACTAAAGTGTGGTGACACTTGAATGAACACGTGAATGTTTTGTTATAGAACAAAACATTGGAGACCCGCTGAGAGATTCCACATTGAAAACTATCTGAGTGTCAGTGGTTAATCTCTAACGTTCGGTAGTGGAATTGGTCCTTTGACTTGAGGTCATCATAGTGCCTTATGTGAGGACAATCATGCTTTGGTGATGTCGGATGTTGCTCTGTCAAGGGTCGCTAATACGGCATCGTTCGGGTATGTCAAGAATCATATAAAGGTTGTGAATGATCAATAGAGGATTCGTCACTCTTAGATAGTAAGAGATTATGATCTACATTTCATCCAGTTAAGTTGATAATGAAATCCTTGGCTAAGGTGAACTCATAAGTCGGAAAAGAGTTTTCGACTTACATTGACTTAACAGTAGGATAAAAGATATGATCGATAATTGAGATTGACACACGTCCATATCTCGTAATTGATCGGATCATATTGACGAAGGGATTATAGTTTCACGATAAACGAACAAGTTTGATTTGTCATGTCACGTGACATTTCCTGTCACATGTATTGCCCTGACACATTGATAGATGTCAATCTGGGACAACGAATGTAAATTAATGATAAATTAAAATGGGTATTTTAATTTATCAGTTTTGATTAGATCAAAATAATAATTCACGTCGTTAGACATCGTGATTGGGAACCTAATGGGTCACACACAAAAGAGAATCAGAAGAATGAGATTTACCAATTAATTAATTGACAAATGTTGGATAATTAATTAATTGAGTTGCTTATTAATAGACCCGAATTAATTAATTGGATTAATTAATTCATGGACCGGATTTAATTAATTTGATTAATTAAATGTTGGACCGGGTTAAGTTAAGAGATGAGCCGCCCGTTTGGACTCATATTAATAGGCTGTTGAATTTTCATTATTCTTGCTAGCACAAGAAAAGAAAACCCTAGCCGTCATTCTTATTCTTTGTGTGGATCATCATTGGAGGCTGGACAGCTTGGATTGTAGATCGTGTTCATTGGAGTTTGTGAATCAGCAAAACAGTTTACAGAATTCATCAAATGTATTATTTCTATCACAGTTTCTATCTAGACATAAAGCAGATCCTGTTTGGGAATCGAAATTGCTTTACTTCCGCTGCGCATGATTAAGTAGGTTTCCAACAGCCCTACTCTCTTCTCTCTCTGGACAACATAGAGCGGCTTACTGATCACCATTTTCCCATTCATCGATTTTTTAGTTCTAGCTCTCTCAGAATTTTTCTGAGCTTTCCCGACGTACCATTTCTCGTCACCAAATTTCTCACCATTTAGAGCTTCAACTGCTTGAGCGGCATCATCAGCATTCTCAAAGTGGACAAAACCAAACCATTTCGACTTCCCATCAGCATCCCTCATCACTACAGCACGGGTAATTCTCCGTGCTCACCAAAAAATTTCTTTTGATCATATACCAAACTGAAAGGAAATAACATGCCAATTCAAAAAGTAACAAGTTTCCAATCGGTCAAGTCAGATATAACCATAGAAGCAAAGCAGTCGAGCGCAAAAACCTTTATAAATATGTTTGGGATATGGCAGCCATTGAAGCTGATGTTATACCCTCACAGCTGTGAAGCTTAAGCACTATCAACATTTGAAGTCTCCAGACTTGAAAGGGAAATAAGAAGTCAGCCAGCTTATACACATTAATATTATCTCATCCTCTATTAAAAGAGTGAATCCGCAGTTTACTGTTCATTTATGGCCTATTTTGGTTTTCCCTGTTTATCCCCAGTTTCTTAACAAATTCCTCCTCTCTGTCCTCTATCTATATAGGACAATCTATATATTAAAAAGAGTTACTGTTCGGAGGAAAAAAAGGGTGGCGCCGAGAAAAAAAATAGGCGCCGAGAATTTGCTTTTACCAATTAAAATGTAGGCGCCGAAATTCACTGTATTTTCTTTCTTTAGTCGGTCGTCGATTTTCGCCGCTTTTGTTTTTTTGTTCGAAGGCGGTGCTGTTTAGTTTTATTTACATGTTTTGGAATTGGATATTAAATATAAAGAAGAAGAAAAAAAACAGCCAAAAAAAAAAAAAAAAAAAATTAAAGCCTCCGCGTGCGGAGGTTTGGAAAAAAAAAAAAAAAATTTTTTTTTTTAGCCTCCGCGTGCGGAGGTTTGAAAGAAAAAAAAAATTTTTTAAAGCCTCCGCGTGCGGAGGTTCCAAACCTCCTCACGTGGAGGATCTAGGCCTCCGCGTGCGGAGGCTTCGGCGGAGGTTTGGGACTCCGCGCGCGGAGGCTAATTACTTTGTTTCTCTGCTTTTTTTTTTTTTTTTTTTTTTTCTAATTTTGTGCTAATAATTTACTCAAGGGAGATGTGATACTGGGTTTTGTATGATTGATAAACAAGGATTAATTGGAATGGCGGGAGATTGGAGCAGATATTGTTAAGAGAGCATTGAGTTATCCATTGAAGTTAATAGCCAAAAATGCTGGGGTAAATGGAAGTGTTGTGATAGAGAAGGTGAGGCTTGACTCAACTGCTTTCGTGCCATGTTCAAAATTAATCGTTCTAGAGCTTGTATCTGAATTGTGTTCAATTGACATGAGATTCTTTGTTTAGGTGTTGGCCAATGATAATCCTAAGTATGGTTACAATGCCGCAACTGGAACATACGAGGATCTAATGGCCGCTGGCATAATTGACCCCACAAAGGCAAGTTCCTTTACTGCATCTTGTTTCTAAACATCAAAGTGGTATGAATTTTAATTAATATGGTTCAACTAACTTGTTATTTAGCACGTTAACTCAGTTTTGATGTTTATTTGTAATTAACTGAGCATTGACATTTAGTGTTCCATCCTTAAATCGTCAACGTGTAGTTTAATGAAAAGTTGGGCATTTAGTTACTTATTTCTTCATGGATCATGTAGCATAAAAAAGTCTTGATAGAGATCTCCATTGGAAGAAAATTGATAGATTTTCGTGTTGATAATACTCGTGTTATGTTCTCGTATTCTGAGGCCTCTTTCAAATGATTAGCGTATTTTCAAGGTTAAAATATAGTTATTTCGTTGTGAAGAAGGGAAATTAAAAGCGTTGTCCGATCAATAAGGGTTAATATATAGAATTGTGTAAAACGGTTACAGGTCGGACTTTCTGATGATGATTGACGATGGGGGAGGGACCTGAACCCTAAATAAGTTCTGTTTGCTTTTGTTTCTTTTCACTTACTACATCTTTAGGAATTCGATTAATGCTCATTGGAAGTGAAACATTAATTTCGTTTTAAGTAAATGATTTGGATACTCATAAATAACACAATAACCTCTTACCTTTTTCAGATTTTGTTTAGTAGTAAGAGAGTATAATGTTGTCTACGATACGATATATAAGGCCTTTTACTCCTAATGTTGAGCTTTTGGTCCCATGATGAAGATGGGCTGAACTGATATACACTGTATTTATGTTTTTTTAGCGGGCATGCTGATGTTTCTGGGACTATAACTCGTAGGCTCATGTTTTTCATGCGTGATTTAGTCACTAGATATGGTGGAACTGTCAGAAATTCTTATGCGAATCAAATTGTTCAGTTCTCCTGTAGTTCTGATATTTTCAGCTCTTTATTGTATCTCCTAATCCTGTATTCTATTTTGATCAATCAATATGATATTTAAGGTTTTTGTTTTACGTTGTTATTATCATTAAATAGCACGCTAATAAACATATAATAAGTACAAAACTCGTGCATCGCACGAGGCGCCAACTAGTACTATTAAAAGAGAAAGTAAAAGAACTACACCTCAAGGCTCAAGAGAGATGTTTGAGCGGTATGAAACATCAAGGATGGTATCATGGTGAGATTTACACAGGCCATAGCTATTTCAAGTACTGTCTCATAACTAACACAAGAACAGTCAGATATATCCAAGGATTCCAAGAGTGGGCATGACGTTGCTGTTGATCGAATTGCAACATTTGAAAGCTTGTGACAAAAATGAATAGTACTTTTTCGATTCTCTTTTAAGGAGAGGGGATTTTTATTTTGCATTTTAAGACGTTGTTGGTCACGAAACATTTCGACATATAAGTAAAGTTTAACGACACGATATAGGCAAGGGCCCGACACGTGCATGTAGATGAAGTCTATTCAAAACAACACTTTTTCGAAAGTCATTCAAGATAATAAAGTCGAATTCACTTGAAGACAACTAAGGCAGAAGTCATCGACATAGATCTTCCAATATTTAATGAGTGTTTAAAGTTCTTGAACAAAAATGGTTCCTAAACTCGCTATCCGACAATGACAATGACGATAGAAAAGTTAATCTTAGTTTGGTAAATTTTGACTAAGACTTAGAGCAGTCGTGAGATAATTCATTGTTTATTGAGGATTAAAATCAAATGTGTGGTTAAAAAGGTGTGGATGCACAAAATATGTGATTAAAATTAACTATTTACTTTAATTTAAATTAAATTTGGATTTTAATTGATACTAAAAAGGAGCTAAATACAGTGGAGAGATAGAAGCCTAAAATCAATTTACCCCCTAAAGCAATTGTCATCAAGGTTTAGATCCACGTTTCTTAGGGTTTTTTTTTGAAAGGAGTGTTTGGGGGAGATTTTTGAAAGAAAAAATGAACTTTTTTTAAGAATGTAGGATTAATCCCTTGTTTAGTACACATTAAAATTTTCATTCTCATCTTTTACTCATTTTCACTCATATATTTTTCAATAAAATAATATTTTCTATCACATCAATAACTTTTCCTTCTTTTTCAATCACACATTCTATATTAATCTATTATTTCAGAATACGTTCTTCCAAAATAATGTGGCTCAAACACACCCTAAAAATTAGAAAAAAGTTACGAGTACCATAGAATGTGTGGTTGAAAATTTATTTTCAAAAAATCTCTCCCAAATCACGATGCATCCTGAATTTTCTTTAATAAATAAACTGGAATTTATTTACAAATATATCATTTAATTAGTCAAACCGTAGCAAAGTATCTTTATTTTCAAATATTCTTTTTCAAAACTTGAAGGCAAAATATAACAATCATCCCCAACTTGTTTTGAAAGCATCAAGTTGGTCCTTGACATCCGATCTCAAGTTTTTCATCAGATTAGCAAGTTAAGATTACGATAATTTTCTAATTTTTTTTGTTAAACTATCACTAACATTCGTAAAACGTGTCTTATTTCTAAAAAAATTGAATATCGATCTCAAGTTAGGAAGTAAAATCTAGATTAAGTAAGTAGATGTAATGATTTTATCGAGGACGTAAAATAAATCTACGTTGAGAACTCGACATGAAACATGTCAAAATGAAATGATCGAATCCGGAATACCATGGTGGGGGATATAGGAAATTTGGATGGATTTTGGTAGATATGAATAAATAATTCTTCCTTCGATAAATGTACTTGAATTTTGTTCAAAATATTCTTTAGAATTTCCTCATCAAGTATTCTTTAGAATTTCACTATAACTCCCCCAAGCCCACACCCATTTCACCATCTCCAATTTCCCCCAAAACGCACACTGCAACAAAATCAAATCCTTAGTTTTCGATTTTGTTGTCAAAATACGCACGACGCACGCAGAGTCTCTCTCCCTCTCTGTCCCCCAAATTCCATTTATAAACCGGAAAGAAGAACAAATAAAATAGGAAAAGAAAATAAAAGCACCCCTTTTTCTTTTTCTCTGTGCGATTCCACGATCCTTTCAGTTTTTATATAAAAAATTGAATTGCGTATTGAAGAGAGAAGGCCAGAAAATACGGAGGGTTCTCAACTTTAATTTAGTTGTTGTCTTTTTGTTGGAGTTTATTTGATTTCGTCGACATTGCACTGATTTCTGAATCTCTTCACTTAGGGTTCTGTTATTCTCGAACTTTTGAATTTTTGATCAAGTATTTTTCTGTTGGATCGCTTTTTATTATTATTTTTTTTCCAATTTTCCTGCCGTATAAAAGAAAGTATTTTTTTTAAAAAAACCTTTACTTGAATTTTATTGACATCAATTCTAATAATTAGTGTAAAATTACTGCTATTAGCATCTCAGTTATATCGGCGCATCTCTGTAATAGAATTGACGCCTCTACTTTTCTTTCCTGGGTCCTATATACACAACAACATACCGCCTTTACTATTTCAGTGAATGGGAGAACAAGAGGGATGGGCGGACCCAAGCGGGCCATTGCCAAATGGGCTGTTGTCAGGAGCAGGCCCGGTGATGCGTGCCCTTGAAACGGACAGATGGTTGAAAGCGGAGGACAGGACGTCAGAGCTCATTGCCTGCATTCAACCCAATCCGCCATCTGAGGAGCGCAGGAATGCTGTTGCAGATTACGTACAGCGGCTGATCATGAAATGCTTTCCCTGTCAGGTTGTTACAAGTTCGTTGCCCCGTCTTTTACTTATTCTGCAAAGAAGTTGTACCATAATTTGGTTTGACAGGTTTATAAGTGGCAATAATGGTATATTGGCATTTGCGGAAATAGGAAATAGAATCATGAAGCCTATAGAATTTGCTTTAATTGGATTAATGTTTGAATTCAACATATGAAAAAAAGGACACTACGATAAGAATTGTTTTATGTAGACACTGATATTATTATGAGACTATGATTATATTTTTGTGTTGGAAGTTATCTCTTGAATGTTGATTTTGGCATCACGGTAGTTGTAGTTTTGACTAGTTTTTGATGCTTGAAATGAAGTTATGGTTTTAAATAGTATTTTGAGGATTTACACCTTGAATCCTGCTCTCGTGCGAGGCTATCATAAAAAGCGTTAAAACCCGCACCCTAAATGTCATTTATGAGACTTATGCGCTGATTTACCTTGGTTTACAAGGTGACTAGTGAGGCTCAAGCCTGAGCTTCAAGCCAACTAAGGTGTTCCACTGGCTTGCCTTGCATTTTTTAAACATTTAATTATTGGCATTAGCTTTTTTTTCCCCTTTACAACCTAAAATATTTTATGAATTCTTTTATTTTACTTTTTCTACCTACACAGAAGAAAAATGGGAAGGGAAATACACCATTGCAGTTTGAGGATGAGGATGATGGCAAAGAATGAAAAGAAACTTATGATGAGGATGATGATTATGATGTTAATGATTCCCATATTAGTAGTGTGATATAAGAAATTTTGATTTATCTCCACTTATAGTAGTTGATTATAATTTTTTTACATGATTACTTATTTGTTAACTTATTATTTTCTATTTTATTTTATTTTATTTTAATAAGTTTTAAAAGGGTTTATGGTATATTAAGAGCTTATTTTTGTATTTTTATTCTTTGAATTCTTTTATGGTTCTATCTTGAGGCTTACGCTTCACATCGCCTCATGGAGATAAAATGCATCGATACCCAATTAAGCCTTTTTAAACATTGAATGCGGTTTTTTGATTCATGCAGTCCCAAATTTTTATGGCCCAACAGAAGTTAGTACGATTGCTGGGTAAATCTGGTAGATTTAGAATATTTGTTTTTAGTGGTTTGGTGGTAAGAGTTAGTGCAAGAAAGCAATGATACAAATTTAGAGGAAACATCTTTAGAAGGAACAAAATAGTAAGAAAATAAAGTCCAACTTTCTATAAATTTTCTTACTAGCCAACTTAGAGAATTATTTTTTCTGACTTTGTATACTTGGTTTAACGCAGTGGTTAGGAATCCTATAGAGGGGCTGTCTAATTTCATATCTTTTCTTTCTTGTTTAAAATGATAATACACTCCCTGTGTTTTCTTTTTAATTAATGAAATTTTGATTATTTATCAAAAAAAAAAAAAAAATTCTTACTAGCAACCTTTCTCTAGTAAAGTTTTATTTATCCAAAATTGTCCAGTGTTTGAAGATGAGGAATTTCTCCTAATTTACTTGTGACATTTGTGCCTAAAATATTTGTTCATGGATATGAGTGACTTTGTAAGGGACAGAAGTGATTCATGGTGTTATACTTGGGATTTTTTGTGTGTATATCAAGACACGAGAAGAAGAGAAAGAATAAGAAGAAAAAATTCGAGCTGGTCAACCTGAAGACCGAGTTGTCCTACCACTCTGATGGAAGGTTATCTTTAATGGGGGTAACACTGACAATTCGATAGTTTTTAAGTCGGATCACAGATGAAGAATAATTTGATGAAAAAACGAAAAAGAAAGCCTTTTTCTTTCCTGGCCTTCAAAGTAAGGTCTTTTGGAGAACTTCCCCATAATACCATAGTACTTTTGAAAATCAACTTTTGTAGTAGATGTCCTTGGGGATATGTGAAATTTATGTTAGTAGAAGCAGTGTTTGCATCAATTACTTCGATGAATGGCTAATATTTTGAAACTCACATTTATGAGTAAGTAGAATAGCTGTTGTTGAGATGGGGAACGCGTGTTACCATAATTGTGAGACATGGAGAAGTTGGTAGTATTACGTATTGGAAAACTCTGTTATAATTGATCTGTGTCCCATGGTACAATTAGTTGGAATTGTTCTTTATTTTAAATGTATATTTCATGTGTTCAATTATCCCTTCTTCTTTTTTTCTTTCCTTGTTGCTCATATTGTTTTACCATATATATTTTTTCACAGGTTTGTTGTACCTTTGGGTCTGTACCCCTGAAGACTTATTTGCCTGATGGAGACATTGATTTGACTGCTTTCAGTCATGATCAAAATTTGAAAGATACCTGGGCCAGTCAAGTTCGTGATATGCTAGAGAATGAGGAAAAGAATGAGAATGCTGAATTTCATGTGAAGGAAATCCAGTATATTCAAGCTGAAGTATGACGTCCATTCCTAAATTCTTGTACTTCTGATGTGTTGATTTTGATTGTGTTGAGAATCCATCTTCAAGGTCTTGAGCATATATCTCTGTTCTTTGCTTCAAAAATATCATTAACTGTGTGAATTAGTTGTTTTGCTGCATTTTACATGTATACTTTTATCAAAGCCTTTGGCCTTGCATTTATCCCACCTAGAATGATTTTCTGATGGTTGCTATCACCATATGTATATGAGTAGAAGAAAGCCGACTGGATACCGGGAATTTCCCTATATCAAATCTTGCTGTTTTCTAGGATGAGTAGAGTTGTGTTCGCAGGAGCACTGCAATAAGGTTATGCACCACAGTCACTAGTGAAGAATTATTCTGAATTGTTGTCTGCATCCTCTCCTGCAGAAACACCTCATCCTGCATATGTTTGTGCTTTGCTGGAGAATTTTACTGAATCAATTTACACTGTACATGATGAAACCAATATATGTATTCATTTTCAACTATCGATGAGAACTTTTGTCCGTGTTGTAGATGTTTTGAGTGACTATTCTGAATTGGGCTTCCCATCTCTCTTATACTACTAATGTAGTGCCAGTAAGGGTGACGTATGGGAGAATTCTGCTTTGTAAAAGATTGCACGTTGTAGGATCCTACCAGGTCCATTACAGAAAAATGGGTTTCCTATGACATCAGACATACTTTTCTTTTCTACACTGTTTTAGAAAAGTACCTGGGGTTTAGAGTTTTGAATTTTCACTCTGATGGTTTGGACCCTTTTATATTTCCTAAGTTACTGTATTCTTACCCCCCCACAGGTTGCCAATCTCATGTCAACAAGTTTCTTAGATTTCTTGACTATGCATTTACTGAAAGAAAATTTAGTTTTACTTTCTTTTCTTCTACTGCTACGAGATTTTTATTTGGCTTCTTACTTTTTTACTATTTCAGGTGAAGATAATTAAATGTCTAGTGGAAAATATTGTGGTGGACATATCCTTTAATCAGGTTGGTGGTTTATGTACGCTGTGCTTCCTCGGAGAGGTTAGTATTTATTCTGAAATTTGTAACGTTCTGAGCTCTCATCGTATTATGGAATTTGAAGAACAAATGAGAATAACTTCACGACATATTCTTCTGTAGGTTGATAATCTGATTAATCAAAATCATCTGTTCAAGCGTAGCATTATATTGATTAAGGCATGGTGTTATTATGAAAGCCGTATATTGGGGGCTCATCATGGACTTATTTCTACTTATGCTCTGGAGACCTTAGTTCTTTACATCTTTCATGTTTACAACAATTCCTTTCATGGACCACTTGAGGTAGTTTTAATTACTATGTATGTCAAAAAATATTGAATGTTAGATTGTCCCTCTGAAGTATTTTATTTACACTCTCAGGTCCTTTACCGTTTTCTGGAGTTCTTCAGCAACTTTGACTGGGACAAATTTTGTGTGAGCTTATGGGGACCTGTGCCCATTAGTTCCCTACCTGATGTAACTGGTAAATTGTTGGGAACTTTTTATTTAATATGTTACAACTATTATATTGGACATGTTGGCTGATTTGTGAGGTTTAATTTGAAATATTTTACAGCTGAACCTCCTCGGAATGACAGTGGAGAATTGCTCCTTAGCAAATTGTTTCTTGATGCTTGTAGTTCTGTGTATGCTGTTTTCCCTAGTGGCCATGAAAATAATGGACAGCCATTTGTTTCCAAGCATTTTAATGTTATTGATCCTTTACGCGTGAACAACAACCTTGGACGTAGTGTTAGTAAAGGTACATGAAGCCTAAGCTTTCCTATTGTTCTGTTTAAGCTTTAAATTGTAAAGATAATATTTTATTTTTCTGTATCTTTGAGCTCTTTACTTAGACTTGTTTATATTTGTTGTGACGACTACCTAACCTCTACCACTGAAAGAGAACCGTGTTATGTGGGCAATAAATAGGTTTCCACTGGTCAGCTTTGACTTAAATGTGTGTGTATTCTTTGAGTTTTTGATCAATGGCTGTTGCATGCCAGCTTTCTCAATTTCCCCTTGTCTTTATTTAAATAATGTTCTAAGAATTTTACAGAGGGATTTCTTCGTCTAGAACTCATATAGTCTGTATGCACGCTGACCATCAAGTTTCACAAGCAAGTCTAAAAAGAAAAAGGTAGAAGAAACAGACTAACAACAGATAGGATGAGAAAGGAGAAATCCTGTTCCGTCAAACCCTTTTTTTCGTTTATATGTCTTTTTTTTTTTTGGGGAGAGAGAGAAGGGGGGGGGGGGGGGGTGTTAAAAATTCACTTGAACTAGAAGAATATAGCATCCTGCCTATTATTGGCTAGGGCAAAAAAAATATTACTAATGTTGTATTTTGTTCTGAGGGAATAGACAGGAAGAGAAGAGAGTAGAAATAGGACACTAGGTAAGAAAGACAAAGGAAGTCAGTTTCTTATCTTTTGTTTGGCTTTGAGAAGAAAAGCGAAGAAATTAAAATGGGTAAATTTTGTGGTCCCAAGAGGATTTTGTGAGGGAATCATTTACTCATTGTTTGACGAGTTTATATGCAGGGTTAAATCAAATTTTCAAAATCAGAGGCTTTAGCCAGATTTTTTGGTTGATTCCAATGGCGATTATGGCTAGTCTTGCTCTGGAATTGGTAGAATTGTGACTGCTGTCACTTTTATCCTTGCCAAATCGCAATGAAATATTTGAATAATGTGAAGTATAAAAAATTCTTATGTAATCTTTTTTCGATGTCAAGTTCAGTGGACGATCAGAAATTGATTTTAGGTCGCATTTGAACTGAATGGCATGATGTAGAAGTATTTTTGTGTTTCATCTTGGTAATAGAGTGTGAATGAGAACAAGGTACCAGGGAAGGGTGAGGGGAAAATTGGCTTGAGGGAAAATCTGTCTGTAACTTGAGGTGCTCACCAATATGCATAAAGAATCTGTTTCCGCCGTGCAGAAAGGGGTATGCACGAGGTCTTTCGACAGCTGGAGGAACCATATGATCTTGAACACTTCCATCCCCCAATGGGGAAACAAAAACGAAAAATAATAAAGAAACAAACCCGCGTTTAGAGTCAATATGCTGTTTCCCTGTCCACAGTTTGAGCTGAATTGAACTTTTCACTATGTAAATGGTCATGAGTCTCAGAGTTGCAGTCTAATAATGTTGATTTTGTATGTTCAGTATCAGTTTCAATTTGTCAAACTTGATTCTATCTGAATTCTTTTATCAAACAAATGTAGTCCTTTTTCTTTTTATTTTGCAACAGCTGGCATTATTCCTTTTGCAAAACCTAGGTAAGGTACTTGCAGTTCTCGCATTTTTATCTCCTGTCTAAATTCACTGGTTGTTTTATTCTATATTTTTTGTGGGTAGGATTCATTTTCCGTTACTTCTTATAGTTTACTTGCAGCTGATAATTTTGTTTTCAGGTAATTTCTTTAGAATACGGAGCGCATTTGGTTTTGGAGCTAAAAGACTAGCTAGATTACTTGACTGCCCCAAAGAAAATGTAATTTATGAAGTTAATCAGTTCTTCACAAATACATGGGAAAGGCATGGCAGTGGAAATCGGCCTGATGCACCAGGCGTTGATTTGTGGCGCTTGAGATTATCGACTCCAGAGAGCATTTATGAATTTGATAATTCAAAGAATGACGTGATTGGCAAAAAAATGAATGGCAGATCCTCTGGTAATTATTCACCAGTAAGCGTGTCTAGAAAGAGTGAGTTGTCCGCAGCTTCTCAAACTCACAGCTTAAAAAATCACAACATGTTGAGTAGCTTGAGGGGTTCTGGACAAAGTAGAAGAGATACTACTTCCAATCAGGTTGTGAATAACGAGAAAGGTCAGAGAGATCTGAAACCTGATCTTTTGGTGAATGACTTCCAGGGAAAGTTCCTTTTTGCCAGAACACGCTCAAGCCCAGAGCTTACTGATACATATAGTGATGTTTCATCTCAAGTACAGCGTAATAGATCGACTGAAAGTGCAAAAGTATATGCTACTTCTGTAAGGCCAGATAGTAGTAACAGGAGGAAGAACCATGGATCTGAAGTTTTAGCTTGCAATAACAGTCAATCCTCAGTTTCCAATACTCAATCAGCTAGGCACATCCCATCCCGTCAAAGTCTAGACACTGCTGCTGACTCTAATAATAGTTCACATAGCTATCAAAGAGACTCTGGTTTGGATGCATCAAATGAAGATCTTTCCTCAACCTCTGGAACCCGGGGGATGCACCAGGAAGAACAAGACTTTGTCAACATGATGGCATCTGCATCGCTTCATGGCTTTAACGGTCAGCTTCACTTTCCATTCAACTTATCATCTGGTCAAATGCCTTTCCCGATCTCACCATCCTTGTTGGCTTCAATGGGATATGGTCAACAGAATCTACCAGGATTGCTTCCTACAAATATTCCTGTATTTGATCCTTCTTTTCCAAATTTTCAATTTCCTCATGGTCTGGTTTCACCCCCGTTCACTCATTATTTCCCAAGCATCGACCACGGGTCACATTCTGAAGATACACTGGAGCAAAGTAATGAAAACTTTGATGCTGTGGGAATGAACCCTGTGGAAGCAGACAATGAATTCTTGCAGGAGCAGGATGTTGGCTCCACTAGTGGCTACGACCCTGATAATGGAAGTTTTGAAATGATGCAGTCCGATGATAAACCACAGGCTAGATCATCTAGTTTGAAATACATCCCTCCATTTCGAACAACTAGTAAACATACCAAAGAAAAACATGGATCAATGAGGGAGGATAGTAATAATTTGCCGTTGCATGATATCAGAGGTAGCAAGGCTTACGGGGAAGAAAGACCTGCAGCTTCAAGGTTCCCTTCTGCTACTCGCGGTGGTTCTTTGAGAAGTAGAGCTTCTTCAGAGGGTTCCTGGGATGGACCATCAGTAAAGAACCCAAAGTCGACAAATGAAAGACGGGGAAAGAAAATAGTTGCTGCCGATCCAGTTATTGGCCATGGAAAAGGCAAAATTAGGTCTGAACATATAACAAATCAGGCTGGAGATTATGATCAGGAATGGATTGCACTATCAAATGTGGGGACTGATATGGCAGAACAAAACCCGGTTTCTCAATCTGTTGCATCTTTGCATGTCCCAAGGCATCCTGTCCCTGGCTTTGAAGTTGCTCAAACGAGTGGATCAGACTCAATGATCCCCGTTGCCCCAATGCTGATAGCTCCTGGTTCTAGACACAGGATGATGGATAACAATGGGCTTGTTGCATTTTATCCTACTGGGCCTCCAATCCCATTTGTAATGCTTCCAGTATACAATACTCCTCCTGAAACAGGAATCTCTGATCAATCAACTGACCATTTTGGAGGTGATGAAAGCTTGGATAATAGTGACTCTGGTCAGAACTATACTCCTGAGGGCTTTGACCAGTCTGAGGATTTAAATTCTTCTAGTTCCTTGAGGGGGACAACTACTATTGAGACATCTAATGAGCAAAAATTTGATATTCTCAACAGTGACTTTGCCAGCCATTGGCAAAATTTGCAATTTGGAAGGTTCTGCCAAAATCCACGCTCCCATGGACCTATAATATATCCTTCACCTGTAATGGTCCCACCAGTTTATCTGCAGGGTCATTTCCCATATGATAATCCTGGAAGACCACTTTCAGCTAACACGAATCATTTCACTCAGCTAGCGAGTTATGGTCAACGGCTAGTTCCGGTTGCTCCCCTTCAGTCCGTTTCCAGTAGATCTCAATATGTTCATCCTAGATACATAGATGATATGCCAAGATATCGTAGCGGGACTGGGACCTACCTGCCGAATCCTGTAAGATAATTTATCCTATTTGTTCAGTTACATGTTGGCTATAACATTTTTCAGATCTTATTTTCTTTTTGGGGAAGTCCTCCTGTGACTTTAAATTATTTTTATCTTAAGAGTATGTTTGGTGGTGCTTATAAGCAGTGGATAATAAGTAGATAGTAGTTATGAGTCCTAAGAAATGTGTGGATAAAAAGTGTGTTGACCAGCTTAAACTGTAATTTAAGCTTAGCCAAACCTGCACTTAGTATTCCACTCCCCATCACACAAATGGTTACTTCCATTCTCTCTACAAGAAAAAGGAGAACTTATACAAGTGTATGCTAAGCAAATAAAACTGCATTGAGCTTCATAAAAATCCATCCTAATCTGTTGTAGTAGGAAGGACTGCAAGCTCCAGAAGTACTAAAGTAGGGAACTACTTTTAACCTTCAAGCAAGAAGTCTTAACACCTTTGGAAGCTCTCCTGTTATCCTCTCTCAACACAACTTTCATAATGGCATGCATATCAAGCACCTTCCAAGCTTGATACTTGGTGAGATGCGATGATTTCATATCTTTTCTATATGGCCTTAATGAGCATACACAAGTTAGTTTTTAAACAATTGTAGTTCTAAAGGTCATTAGGAGCCAATTCTACTTCTTAAGCCCTTGTTTGGGCTCCATTTTAATGAGATTTTGGGAAGAATGTATTTTGGAATAGTAATTTTTGGAGAATGTGCCATAAAAAAAGAAGGAAAAGTTTTGGGTTTATATGTAATATTATTACTGAAAAATGTGTGGTTGAAAAGAAGAAAGAAAAAAATTTATTAAAATTAAAATGGAGCCCAAACAGGAAATGTGTATTTTTGGGACTCAAAAAGATAATTATAATCAAGTACTTGGTTTTCTTGTTGATCTATAAAGACGAAGATTTTAAGTGAAAGTGCAGCATGTGTACTTGACTTTTGTTCTCTTATTGTGTTTGTGGGTGTAAGAACCAAAACATTTGTCTATTGACTGTCATCTTCTCGTGCCATATTTGGATGTAAAGATGTTTTCATCGATACAAGTACTGGTGATTTTATAATTATCACCTTTAATAACTGATAACATTTTCATTTTTCCGTTATTGATTGAGAGGTTGGCTGTAACGCAGAACAATTTTGCAATCCAAATTTGTAGGGAGAAAAGAAAAGGAACAAGTGTTTGTTTTTTATTTGAAATATGTCCTAATTTTGTATGTTATCAGGAATAGTGAGTTGTAAATTAATTGAGCCTTGTATCAGGTCCTCTTGCCATGAGTAATGGCATGGACAGCTTTGTGGAATGATTTCATCATTTTTACTGTGATGCCAGGGTTTAGATTAACATTTGCTCGTGGGGATGGAACTGGCCTCTGAAATTTAGAAAAATATATTCTTTCAACTTTGTGTGTTAGTTTGCTTTGACTGTATACTTAACTTCTTTTGTCTTGCGCTTCTTGTCTGGTTCTCTAATATTCTCTTAGTAACTGGTTTACATTTTGCTTTAAGGGCATTGCCCACTTCAGTAGTAACTTTTGATTGTTTTAAATTTCATTGCTTCAGAAGGTTTCTGTAAGAGAGCGACACTCTTCTGGCACTAGAAGGGGGAATTACCACTATGATAGGAATGATCACTACGGTGACAGAGAGGCTAACTGGAATGCTAATTCAAAATCACGAGCTGCAGCACGAAGCCACAATCGCAGCCAAACTGATAAATCAAACTCGAGAATGGACGGGGTGGCTTCCAGTGAGAATCGAGCTGACCGATCATGGTCTGTCCCTTCTTACCAATCCCAGAATGGTCCATTGCACTTGAATTCTAGCCAAAATGGTCCTAATATGGCACATGGCATTCATTCTTTTCCGGTGATGAACCCCAGTGGAGTGTCTTCTAATGGACCTTCCGTCCCACCGGTCATGATGGTTTATCCTTTTGACCGCAACACTACTTATGGTTCTTATGGTGAACAGCTTGAGTTTGGGTCTCTTGGCCGTGTAGGTTTTTCACGTATAAGTGAACAATCACAGCCAAGAGAGGGAAGTCAAGGAAGGACATTTGAGGAACATAGATTCCATGGGGACTCTGGGCAACATTCTTCACCAGATCGACCATCCTCTCCTCATCATCAGAGGTAAGAATCATGCTTTGACTAGTGAAATTTTATATAATCATTCAAGAAAATGGACCTACTCAATTTGGTCGAGTCAGCAGGTAACTGATCGTTTTAAGTCAGATGTTTAGTCTATAGTTGTCCTGGCTTTGCAAATTTGTTGCTTTAGCTAATCCTAAGAACATGGACCAACTGATAATTACAAAACACGCTCTCTTCAGATAAATAACACATACAGATGTGTAATGGTTCACAGTATATGTATTTAGGTGAATCGCTTATAGGTGACTGGATGAACTGGTCGGGGGCCACATTTGTATCACAGCTTGAACGCCGATCAGAGTGAGATTTTTTTATTTTTTTTGTTTTCTTTTTTTTAGTCAAATGACATGACGGTGGAGTTTTTATTAGAAGCAAATAAAATTAAACATTGGTAGTGAGATAGGCCTGACCTACCATGGATTCGAAGCTAAAGTACACCTTAGTGAGGAGGAAGATCCAACCTTCCATGGGCAACAAAACCTGACAACACAAAAGGGTTGGAGACTGAAGGACAAAAGGAAACCTGACTGAAGGGCTTGAAGCCCAATACACGAATTCTTAGGACAGTGCACTAGATGTAGCATAGTGCAAGAATTTCAAGTAATCCTAGTAGAAGGTCCCATATGATTAAAATGTCCTTCCACTTTTCTGAGTGATATTTCTTCTGTTACTTTTTTTCCTCTGCCGGCCCTTTATTTTATTTTACATTTTGAAAATAAAGCTGGTCATTAATTATTATGCTCTTACCGATCTAATATTGCTATGACTGCTTTATGCTGATTGGCTAGGTACAAATTGCTCAGGAATTACGATACTTGTATGCAATTAATTAATCCTACTAGCTAGCTTTTTTCATGACGTGCTTGTTTTGTACAGTGTGTATTTTTTTGTCGCTGCAGATCATTTTATTGTTTCACAGCAAATTTTCAACAATATATTTTGTGACGGTGCATCCTCTTAACAGGAGAGTTTGATAAATTACCAAGATCAGTGACCTTAAGGATCCATCAGTCGAAGTTTGTTCGGTGAACCAGGAAGAAAATGATGGGAGAAGAAAAGAACATACGGATCATCCTGTAACCGCTGTTTGTTATATGTCAACTTTTTAACATAGTACTTTGTATGTACAATTCCTAGTCAATTTCTAACCACAGTAGGAAGAAGGGTGTAGGACTCATTTAGATTTTCGGTGTTTTTCTTTGCCCTTTCCTTGATAGGGTTAAAATATTCTAATTTCATTGAAGTAGAAAGTTCATTTCTGGAATTAGTCTTTAAGGTAGGAATTTTTTAGTTAAGCCATAGTTTTGTACTACAGAACCCCTTTGTATTAATGCTGTTGAATCTTGGTTAGGAGGTTTAACACACTAGCAGCATGAATGGGAAAGATGAATTTAGACAAATCTATAATCTACTAATGTTTTCCCTTTTTTCACTAAATGAATGGATCATCAGGAAGATGGGCTGAATTGGATGGTATTGTAAATATAAAAATTAAGAAATAGGGAAACTGAGAATGATGGATGGTAACGATTTGATTTAGGCATTTTTTTGATAATTTTGGGATGTTAAGCACTGAAGGGAAATAAGTTTTGAAGTTGATTATTAATTTAGAATAAATACGTAAATTTAATGCTAATCTGGAACTGGTGGCGTTAGAGCTCTGGTAAAATATGATAAGTTAAATTAAGTTGATAAAAGCAGGCAAATTCCATGAAATGTATATTAACAGAGTAGATAAAAATTGTAAGTTCAATTAAATGTGATTAAAAATAATTTTTGATCAGCTTCTTGACCAAAAAAAGAATTATAATAAAAAGAAATTAAAGCATGTTTAGAAAGTGTTTATAAGCATGTTTAATTTATATCTAAATTGAAAAGAATAAAGAATATGTGGATACTACTAATAAATTTCACAAAATGTATTAAAAAGTAGATAAGAATTATAAGTTTAATTAAATGTGATTAAAATGAATTTTGACTAACTTTAAAACATAAACTTTACAATAAAAGCACTTGAAGCATGTTTAGGGAGTCTTTATAAACACGTTTGGTTAATAAATTAATAGAAAAGAATAAAGAATATATGGAAAGTGCTTATGAATTTCTCAAATAGTCAAAAAGTAAATAAAAATCGTGAATTCAATTAAATGTGATTAAAAAAATGAATTTTGATGAAGTTATTAGCCAAACATAAACGCTTTAAGGGTGTTTAAGAAGTGTTTATAAACAAGTTCAATTTATAAATAAATAGAAAAGAATAATAAATGTTTGAATAGCGCTTATGCATCCCACAAAATTGTGTAGATAAAAAGTTACTTCAAACATGAGCTTAGTAACACTGCTTAATTGGAATGGATTTCATAGAAAAAGATCCAAACCATATTTCTGCTAGAAACGTTAGGTGAATTTTGATTTTGTTTTAGTTCATCAAATTGTCAATCAGTCGTAATGTATTGATGTGACTAAGAAAAATCATTACATTTGTATCCAAGCAAAAATATAATACTAAAAAAATCAAAATTGTAGGGACAACAAACATAAATACATAATCTACCTAGAACGCAGTCCAGGGATATTCTTAAGGCCCATTTTGCCAAGGACTAGCTTAGGAATGGCTGGAGGATTGTCGAGCCCCATGGTTCGACTGAACTCATTCACAAGCTCAACAAGTCTGTACTTGTCTCGACCCACATTCTTATTGGAATTGTAATATCCAAGCCATGCCTGGTACGCTGCTTCTTTGTTCTTCATCTCTACCTGGGATAGTGCACGTTCGACCTGTGCACAACGCAATATTTTTGCCTTCAGATATCAGAATGTACATACAACATAACTTCAAGAAAGTAACTGCAGCTTTTATTGAACAAAACATATTTATGAATCAAAATCGGTTTGGGACTAATGGCCTGTGGGATAGGGCTTCTACTTCTTGTAGAAGAGCTTCTTGAGAAAATCACATTGGACCAACTTCCTCTAAAAACTCTTCTAGCCACACAAAACAGATTTAAAAAAATTGTCCAAACAAGTCTAAAAGCAGATTTTGATTTGACAGTGAAATTGTCCAATTAAAATATGCTCATGCCACCTTTTGCATGAAGTGATCAGCTTATAATTATTGGAAAAGAACTTAACTATTTGCATGGCCACATTTTATTCAATACTCACCTTCTTTCTCGTCTCTGGATCTACTAGCGGTTCGGCTGCCTTTGTCAACGGTAAGTCCTTGATAGTAGACAAAAAGAATTCTTCCCAAGGTGCCAACAACAATATGCCCTGTCCTTCTTTACCTTTACGTCCCGTTCTACCCAGTCGATGTATGTATTGCTGTCTATCAGCTGGCACCCCAATCTACAGTAGCAATAATGGTCATATCAATCAAGGCTGCCCATACATGCATGGGTACAGTTCTATTGATAAATTTCAATAAAATTCTAATGTAGCCCTTTTGTGCAATCGCTGGGTCCAAGATTTAATACCCTTTAACACCACACAAACACCTCAATTTTATTATTATTATTATTATTATTATTATTATTATTATTATTATTATTATTATTATTATTTTAGTTATGTCGAGAACCCATGGATAAGAATTGGGGTGAAAATGGATGAAGGTAAGTTCATTCTAAAAGAAGATTCAAATAATATATTTACCTGTACAACAAGAGTAACATCTGGATAATCCACTCCACGTGCAGAAACATCAGATGTAACGAGAATGAGACCTTTTGACTTCCGGAATTCATCTGAAACTCTAGTTCTGTAACTTTGTGGTTTACGAGAATGAATTTCCCGGACATTCATGTTGAGCTCATTAAGAAGTTCAGCAACAAGTCTCGTGACCATTGCAGTTGTGCAAAAAACAAGAATCTGTAATGCAAAAGCATAAGTATGTGGGTCAAGTTGATATAGAAATGTATTCCTCTTTAGTCAAATAACAATACCAATAACCCGACACACAGACACAGTAAAGAGTCTCACAGAAAGATTGACATCAACTGGTAAGAAGAATTCGTGCCATTGTCATAGGAAACCATCTAAACTGGTTAGACTCATCCAATTTCTATCTTTTGCAGTCCCTCTTTTTTAATTGCTTTAAATAACTATTTGCTTTCAGAAGTAACCACATACTATATACATGTTTTCACATAAAGACTACCATAAACATATCTACTGTTAGGGTTTGGAATATAATACCTTGTAATTAACATCATCCGCAATATGATCTTTCAGCAGAGAATAGAGAATCGAAAAGTGCTTATCCAGAGGAGCAACCAGATGCATCTGTCTGACCTGAAAGATTTTCATATCATGGCAAACAATGTGAGTGCAACTAAAAGAAAATCAAAAAGAAAATTAGATGACAAAATGCATTCCAAATACAGCAGACCTTTGCATGTGTCTCCTCACTTCCTTCCTGTACAGTATTGATGAACTCGTGGTCTCTTTTCAAAGCAATATGACAAATTTGACGAACCTGCAATACAAACAGCATTTATTATTTCACAAATTTTACACGAGATGTCGCATCATAATATAATGGAAACTACCTCTTGTGGAATTGTGGCAGAAAATAAAAGCGTCTGACGCTGTTTTGGAACAGCAGCTATGATTTTCTCAATATCTCTGCGGAAACCCATGTCTAACAGATGATCAGCTTCATCAAGGACCAAGACTTTGACACCCATCAGCCGAGTAGCAAATCCAGCTGTATTCTCGATATGATCTTTTAGCCTTCCAGGTGTAGCCACGAGAATCTGAATTTTTTATATGAAAATACATTTAGTATTTAATAAGAAAATCAAGATATTTCCTGTCGAGCATAATAGGTGATAGGCATGCAGCATTCTGAATCTACTGCCTTCTGTGTCAGGGAGGGAGGGTATGGAGGTTCTAAAACTAAGAATAGATAGAAAGCAAAGAGTTGGAACTACGCAAATCATGGGTATCAAAATAAAAAGGTTAATGAGAGCATTTTTATCTGATTTTTAAATAAGAGATCGTGTCACACTGAGAATCCCAGTCTGTACTCTGCATCATAGAAGATCTGGAACCATGACATATATGTATAGTTGACCTATCACTAAAGAAAACTCAAGCAATGATACCTGGCATGGGTTAGCTTGCATTCGTTTCTGTTCTAGAGTAAGCCTTGTGCCTCCTATAACAACTTGAACACCAATAGAAGGATGATACTTCAACAGGATGTTGGCCTCTGCAGCAGCTTGACTTGCAAGCTCACGAGTTGGGCAAATGACAAGCACAAGAATTGGAGTTCGCTTTTGATCACGATCAACTGGTGGTAATTTTACAACAACTTCAATCGCAGGAAGCTGAAATTGAGATCTCAAACATAAGTCTGAATGTCTGATCAAAGATTCACCATGTCTTACATACCCCAAAGATTTAAATCTATTGACAATTTCTTCCTATTTTTTCTCCAGTTCTCGTCCCATAATGTCCCTTACAAACTAGAGGCTAAAACCAACAGAAAAGAAGATGGGCAATGCTTATGATTTATTACATCCATAATTCAACTTTGGTTCCTAGCATATATATATTCCCTTTCCTTCTTCATTGTGTAACTAACATATGATAAAAGACGTTACAAAGAGAGGAAAATCCAAAGGGATGCAAAGACAACAGATATTAGCACTAGCGTAGTATATTTAAAAAGAAAGCATGTATCCGTTCCCCAAATTTGGGATCTGCAGACAAAATACATAATCCTTGTGTCAAAAAACACTAATCATTATATAAAAGAAAAAAATATCTTACCAAAAATGCTACTGTCTTTCCGGTGCCAGTTCTTGCCTTGGCCATCACATCCTTACCTAAAAAGACATAAATTATGTAAGTGTCAATGCTTGCAATTGACAAATCAAATTTATTCTTCACACAGGTGTGAATTATAACAGTTCAGAAAGAGAAAAAAATGAGTTGTGGTAAAAAAAAAGGGATCTTCTAAATAATCTCATCTGAGACCATTTGATATGGTACACAAGTCAAAACACCAGAATGCCAAATCTACAATATCAATCCAGCAACTGTAAGACAAAAATTCCATTCACGTTGCTCTCTTACATATCAAACCAGTAGAAGTTACTTCATGATCCAAACAATCAATGAACTACATAAAGTACAAATCAGTACATTGAGTACTAATCCTGATAAGAACAAAAGAAACTAGAATTGCTGTAGAAAAAAAGTCCAGAACACAGAGAGTTTTCATCTATTTGTAATTTTGACTTCATATATCCAACCATCAAAAAGTAACTTCTGACAATAAAAAAGAACAAAATCGTAGCTAATATTCTCTTTTAAGCTTCTAGATTATGCTCAGACCTTTCAGAATTACAGGAAGAGTTGCTTCCTGTACCACAGTCATCTTTTCATATCCGACATCTTTAAGTCCTTTCAGCGACAATGGAGAGATGGAACATTGATCAAACCTGTGAGACATACACGTATTACAATTTAAGAAATCTATGGGCAAGGATGGGGATATAAAAGCCCTAAAAACTAAATTAACACAGGAAAAGTCAACTGCACAAAGCCTAATAACGAAGCTCAAATGTAAAATTTATTCACTGGCTGTTCTATTAAAGGTCAAAGATGAATTTAGAGGATCGCTGAAAAGCATGCTAGATTGGCATCTCTTCAGCCACGTACTTTATGTCATTACTGTTGTCATCACAGTGCTTTTAAACTAAATATAATAACCTTTCCTTGTGGAGGTTGTAGATGGTTTATTCACACTACGATATCCACTCTCGCCCATTATTGATTATTTCATTGTATAATCAGTAAAAGACATCTATCTTCTGTCATAAGACAGAACATTCTCCTCCTTCCTCATTTAACATGCAGAAAAAAAGAAAAGTAATTGATCAAATGCTAACATGTTACCTGCTTTCACTAAGATAGGTATCACTTCCCCCAGACGAGCTTGGCGGAGATTGAGACAAAACTTTTTCCTTCTCAAACAAGTCATCAACAATATTGTCTTCCTCCTCGCTCTCATCTTCATCCTCATCGTCAACTTCATCGCTATCAATCAACTCTTTGAAACTCCTATAGCTCTCAACCTCTTCTTCCTCCTCTTCCTCATCTGTAACCACCAAACCTCTTTGTGGTACTCTCTTCCCTTCTCTCTGCATTCCCAAGCCACCACCTTTATCCTTCCCATAACCCATTTCAGACCCTCTAGCACCTCTCCTTTTCTCTCTACTGTCATTCCCATTTCCTAATTCTCGCCCTGGAAACCTCTCAACCGAACCCCAACCCTTTCCCCGGCTAGTAATACCGCCATTCCTCTCATTCTTTCTATCCAATTCACTGCCAAACTTCCCTTTCCTGGAGGACTCGCTTGAACTGCGGGTTCCACCTTGCCTATCAAATGACTTAACAGAACCCCAACCATTTCCCCGGGTAGTCATACCGCTGTTCCTCTCATTCTTTGTCTCTAATTCACTGCCAAACTTCCCTTTCCTCAAGGACTCGCTAGAATTGCGGGTCCCAGTTCGCCTATCAAATGACCTACCGCCATTTCTGTTCTCCTCCAATCCACCACCATATCCCCCTCTTCCCCTAGAAACTGGCTTCTCCAACCCACGGCCCCCACTACCACCTCTACTCGGAAAATCAAAATCATCACTATCAAATTCACTCTCTTTCCTCCTCTTCTCACCCCTCGCTCTAATCCCATACCCTCCATTATCACCACCATTATTCCCATCCACATCACTATCTTTCCTAAACGAGTTAGAACTCAACCCACTGACCCAGTCACTGAGTTCCGCCTCATCCTCAATCAAGCTCTTCGCGACCCTCACCTCGTGGCCCGAACCCGGTCGTGCCCGTCCGGAACGAACCGAAAATTTACGAACCCCAACCTGGGTTGTCAGTACCCCCTTTTCTTGATAGGAGTGTAAAAATGGCGGCTCCAAAAAACGGTACTTGAGTTTCTGGGGGAAGATCCGGGAGAAAACGGGCACAACCCGAGTAACAGGCAGGCCATATTTGGCGGTATGTGAGGTGGATAGACGGGCTACCGGGAGCAAACCGGAGCGCAATGAGAAAATTTTGACTGGCATGCTATCTTAGAGAGAAGAGGGCTACAGGGTTTAAGCCTTTTTCCCTCTATGGAAATGGAGGGTTTAATGGGGGAGAGCGAAATGCTAGGGATAAGGCTGTGCGTGGGTGGAAATTTCACCATTGGTCCCAAATCTATTCGTATTATAATAAATTGGTCCCCATAAAATGTTGTTCCCTATTTGTAAAGACGATGCAATTTTAAAAAAATAAAAATACAAAAAAAGTTCATCATCAACCAGCAATGATAGGAATAATTGGAATCTTTGTTAAATTATGACGTGATCCACTGCAAATTTCTCATCATCAACGCACGTTGGAAAGCAAAATCTAACTTGTAAAGTTGAAAATGATAAGATGGCTTTATCCTTAACAATTAACAATATAAAAGAGCGGTTTTCCATCTGGACACGTGTTGCAATTACCTATTGTCAACCATTATGGCGTCGTTTTTTGTTTCATTTGCTTGTTTTCATTTCATTCCCTAAACCCTCAATTTTCGTCCTCAAAATTCGACAATGAAGCCGTCAAACCGAAGCAGATAATAGCATAGCCAGAAGTAGAAGAACAATAAGGTATCAGAGATCTCAGCCACAGGAGATGATATTCGAAATTTCAGACTTTTGAATTTTTAGTATATTTTTACAGATTGATTTGTGATTTACATATTTAATATTGTGAATTGCTATGAATGATAAATAAAATTAGTGATGAATTTTCAAGAAGTTGTTGGGAATTCAATGAATTTGAATGGGAATTGATTGTTGTATGAAAACAATGTTTTGTGTAGGTTTTGACTAAAAAAAATCGTTGTGTCTCCGCGAGGCACAGAGACAGACCGTGAATCCGTGCCTCACGAAGACACGGCGCGCACATTTTTTTTTATACATTGAGATACATAATACATATTCTTTTATTAGCCTAATATTGTCCCTAAAGATTGTGGAGAAATGAAATACAATGAATAAATTCGAGAGAGTTTCTCTCTCTTTTTTAATTAGATTAGGTTATAATTGATGACTATATTGTAATAAGATGTATGTAAAATTCTTTTTCCATATTTCATCACTACAATATAAAAGGAGCAAAACACTTTGTACCACATGTGGCGATTTTCGGAATTATTATTGAATTATTTCTTAGTAATTTTGTCATATACTGAATTTCATTTATTTATTTTTTTGTCACGAAAGGCACTGCCCCTCGACCCCGCAATCTGACTGGTCAGGTCAATCACCGCGAAGAGCGTTGCTCCCAGACCCTACGAAGGGCGACGCCCCTCGACCTGACCGGTCAGATCGATCATTTTCGAGGCGTTGCCCTCGAACCCCACTAAGGGGCACTGCCCCCTCAACTCTCGCGACCTGACCAGTCAGGTCGATCATAGTTGGGGACGTTGTCTCGAGAGATAAATGTGGGTTACGATGAGTTACTGTTCAACTTGGAATGAGCACTATCATGCAGTTAATATATTAATATATAAGATGCGCATTGATTGGCTTTGAAATTGAGCAAGTAATCGAGTTTTATTGGTTTGAACTTTCATGATCTCCAAATGGGGGTTATGCTATCTACAACTTTTATTAGTTTAAACTTTTAGCTATCGAGTTTTCTTTTTCGTTTTAACTTTCAAGTTTTCTATTGAAAAAGTTTTGTTAAATAAGATTTCATTAGTAATGTCTACAAAAATAATTGAAAATCGGTCAACGCTATTACGTGATCAACTATACTACGGCACACGCCTTGCACATACATCTCACCGGTGATTTAACAAACATCTAGACTTTTCCTTGATTAGACAATGTTTGGCCGTTTGGGTGTGCAACTAGACTACTAGAGAATGGGAAAACAAACTCAATTTTTAAAAAATTAGCCCGTGCTTGACACACATTAAAATTTTTATTCTCATTTTCTAAGCATTTTTAACAACACATTATTCAATAAAATAATATTTTTCATCACATCAATAACTTTTCCTTCTTTTTCAACCACACATTTTTCATCAATCTATTATTCCAAAATAATATGGCTCATATAAATTTGATAATGAGTCAACAATTACAACGGATCGTAAGGAGAGTAGCCCGAACATGGAATTAAGGTCAAATTAAGAAGAATGTAGCTCTATATTGATGCAATTTGGACGAGTATGTGATAATTGTTGTGTCCTGAAACCTAGGGGTCAATACATTATCATGTCAAAGTTACAATGTACGATGTGCTTGTACTAATTTATTATAGTTGTCAACATTATTAATTAAGCCCTTGTTTGTTTACTAGTATTGAACCAATAAGGGTGTAATGAATAGTATTTTTTGAAGAATGTGTGTTTGAAATTTAAAGTAATTTTATTGGTTTGTGTGTTGAATATTTTATTAGGTGAATTTGTGATAGATATTGTTTACTGTAGCAAGCAGAGATTGAAAAAATGATAGACAAACAAGGACTAAGTTTATCGAGAATGAAATTCAATCCATTTTGGGAAAGTGACCGCAATGTCATTAACAAAAGATAAAAACATTATTTCAAATCGAAACCTCAGTTTGGCAAATCATTTTTTCCTTTGTCAATCAATTTTTCAAGATTTGAAAGTCTTACAAGCAAATATAAAAAGTTTTACCAATTGCCTAATTCTGCCACTATTTAGTCAACTGCATCATGCCACATGTACGTGCTCCTCTCCCTCGCGTGTTGCAACAAAAGAAACACAATTAAAGGAAAATTGATGTAACCTAATTTATCTTTATACGGTGTCTGCTCATTAGTTCACACCAGAGTCCGTCCTGAAAGCTTTGAGATTCTATATGACTTATTATTACGTGACTGTTAAACATAATCTTTTTACAAACTTAGAAATACTTATATATTGGTTTTTACCGCATGATATTGATCTCTATATCAATTTTTCTATTTGGCTCAGCTATTTACAAGATCAAAATCTCAAACAGGAAGCCATGTTATAACTATAATTAAGGTATGTTTTTTGCAAAGTTTCTACACAATTCTAGTGAAGAGACTTAATGTAGCTTACTTGAAGGGAAATCATCAATTTCCCACAGCATACTACTTAACTAACGTTAACAATCTCAAGAATATTCTTACTTGAAGGCAAAACAACACTCATTCCAACTTCAAATTTAGCAACAAGGCATTGGCATTTGCTTTGTCTTCTTAGTTTTCCTATTTGAAATTACATTAATAAAGACCTCCACAATGACTCCAGTATCATCTTATTCCTCTTTAGCTCCATCTACTTCGCATCCGGTGCCATATCCATCATCTTTTCCATTATCAAAAAGCTCTCTCCCAATATCTCTATTTTCTTGGCAATATCACATATCCCTTTCCCAATTTCATCCCTACCCATAAACCTCTCGAAAATTTACCAAAATATTCACTAGCGGCAAAATTGATTTTAGGGTGAGGGCTATTAGGGTTGTGTGCATGGATGTTGTTCTTGTGGTCCTCTTTGAAAGCCCAAGAATAGCTAATCAAGAGGGAGATGAATTAGTTTCTAAAACTTTTTCGAAGAATTAACTTAAAAACAAGCGCATAATAACAAGATAGATTAACTTAAAAAGCATATACGAATATAAAGACAATAAGTAAAGAGGGACAAAGAGTGCAAGAGATATAATTATGGAGGTTCAATTCAACACAATGATCTATGTCCTTCGTTACCAAGTTCTCTGGCACGAGTAAGACCAATTTCACTATGTTAATTGACTTGTGGTGCAATCCAATACTTTACAAAGCTTCTGATGATTTACAAATAAGGAACATTGATCCTTTTACAACGTTGGATTTTTCGAAACATCAATACGACCCACAAATTTAAAGAGAATTGAATTTACAAATTGAAACTTCTCTCTTAATAAATGATATGATCACAATTAAGTACCAAGAGAGAAATATGCTGATACTTTAATAGATAGCAATGAGTGAAGCTCAAGTGTTCGGTTTAGAAAAACTTTGATGTGTTGAATGATTTTCAAGAATTAATTTAATCAAAAGTTTTTCAAAACAAAATGGTTTGATAATAAATGATGTCAATACAATTTTAGCTCAAAAGAATCTCAATTGAATGCTCAAAGTTGTCTTAATAAATGGAAAGTGAGTTGGTATTTATAATAGTTGAAAACAGGAAATTCTATGTCCAACCGGACGACCTCTACCAGACGTCCGCCAACATACTGGACGACTGAACTAGCCATTGAGCGTCAAAAATCAGAACGGTTAAAAATTTGACCACTGGACTATCGGATGTCCACCAAACTTCACCGGATGTTCGCCAGAGCAGAAATCTCTGGCATGCTATTTTCTTGATTATTTTAGCAAATGTAGATTCTTTAAGAATGTTTCACTTTTTCAAATTGAGTTTCACTGGTAATGAATTCAAAAGCCAAGTGAATATTTTTTTTGTCACATCGAAAATAATTTTTATGCTAGTGTTTTTTGTGAAAAGTTTATATCGTGTATGAAAATTTAACCTACAAGCTTGTAGTCATTGCTAACAGTTAAAGCGTTTTAGTTTTTACATATGAAATCAAATCATCTAAGTCTAATGTCTTCGATTGATTTGGCGTGAGTGCACATTTTGTTGTTTGATCTTGAATTTGACGCAAATGTTAGATTTGTCTCCAATTGTTTTGACATGAGTGCTCGATTTCCAAGATTGATCGTGAATGCTTGATTTCCACCAGGTTTGCAACATGTATCTACGAAAACTCGAACATATATGTTAGAGATAATAATTTGTTTGTTATAATCAAAACTCGAAATCAACCATATGTCAACACTCTTCTTCTTTTGGCCCTTCATCAATTCACACCTCTTCTTCTATTAACACCAGTAGTTTTCTTAAATCTTTGGCAGGTTGTGAACTGATTGTGGACTGTGCTTTTATTATGAAGCCCCAAAAAGTTTGATGCCCTAGGCCATTGCCTAGTTGATCTTAGGCCAGGGTCGGCCTTGGTTCACACCACAATTTGATTCTAACCATGAATTATATAGTGATAGGGCTTTAACAATGAGATTCGCCTATACAGTTCGATATTTAATTAGAAAAGTTAGTTGGGTAGCTAACCCTTTTAATTCTTTCTTGAAAGATTGGAGCTTCATTTTTATGTTTTTGAAATTGAAATAAAAATTCCTTCGCTTAATAGATAACTATTTGCTATCAATGGAGACTTGCTTCTGTCCCAAGTACGTCAACAATATCTTCAATGGAAGAACCACGCACCATCCCCTTTTTTTAGACGAGAACATCACATCTATGTTTGGGTTCCTTTTTTTATTTTTAAAATTCATCATCAATTGCCCATTTCCCCATAAAATAATTTTACACGTAAATTTAGATTTTTTTTCTAAGAAAGAAGAAAAAAATGAGGCTTTGTTTGTTTCCTTAGTGGATGTTAGAATATTAAATATATTGTTAGTGTTGGGTTTTTGATACCCAATAAATTCAAGCAATGATGTAAAACAGTTGTCGAATTATTTTAGCGACACCAAAAGTTATGGCTCGACTTGGAAACCATTAATACACATTGGAGGGCCTAAGTTTGGTTGGGTTGGTAGTTTAGCTAATAGATGGATTTGGTTATTAGCCCATTAACTTGGCCCATTATGAACGAGACTTGGCCCATAGGAGTGACCTAAACCTAGCCCTTTTTTATATGGTAGAGACTCAACAATTTTGTGTGTGCTACAAGTGAAGAGAAAATGTGAGAAAGGGGGCAGCTGGGTTTGGGGGGAATTGGAGATATTCCACCATTGTTGTTCACCTTGTTTCTTCTCCATTGTAGTCACCACCTAGTGTCCTTCGTGTGTACTAAATGGAGAGCAACCGAAGAGGGCAGAAAGAGGCAACCAATGTGTAAAGGGTTGTTGGGTCGAGCCTTTGGTAGATTGGTGTACGTTTTGTGTTTTTCTGAGAAATTGGTTATTGAGTCCCAAAATTCTACAATTGGAAATTTTAAAACGAGAGGATAAAATTCCTTTGCCAATTTACGTGCACATAAGGACAGATCTATAGTTTTATATATATATACTAGGTGCAAACAACGTGCAATGCACGTTTGCTTAGTTTATATTTAATAGTTTTGTTTAAGAATTAATTTGTTATTAATAAAGATGTAATTTTTTTAATTAATTAAATAATTAATGATACATTTATCAAATTATATTTTATTTGTGTCAAATGTTTAGATATTGATGGAGTTATCGTAAATATATGAATATTGGTCTCGTTGGATAAATCGTAATTAGATACATAAATCAGATTCGAGAAAAAGTCAATTCGGATAAGTTAGCTCCAAGATATTTTAGTTATATATATATATATATATATATATATATATATAACATAAGCTTTGTCATAACAATTCAATAATTTTATTTAAATATAGAAATATCAATTATAATTATAATTAGTGATTAATGAAAAAAAATAGTGAGGTGGCGATAAACGAACTAATTGTGTAGTATGATGAAATATAATATGCAATTCAAACAATCGACAAATTTAAGTTGTGAGTATGAATCTCAATATTAGCAAAAAGAGAGTTAATACCCTAAATAGTCACCAAACTTTGCCAAAGGTTCCCAGGAGGTCACCGAACTTCAAAACTTCCCTAATTAGTCACCAAACTTTGCAAAAAGTTCCTAGAAGGTCACTGAACTTCAAAATTGCCATAAATAGTCACTGAACTTTGCTAAAACTTCCTAGAAGGCCACCGAACTTTGCAATTGGGACCCCATACATCAATGATTCAGTGACCCCCTATGAACTTTTTACAAACTTTGGTGACTATTTAGGGAAGTTTTGGAAAAGTGCAGTGACTATTTAGAGTAGTTTTAAAGTTCAGTGACCTCCTGGGAACTTTATGAAAAGTTCAGTGACTAATTAAAGAAGTTTTGAAGTTTAGTGATCTCATGAGAACTTTTGACAAAGTTCAGTGACTATTTAGGGTATTAACCCGCAAAAAGACAATATAAAAGGAAAACTTTAAATAGTCAAGTGTAGAATAAAAATGTAATTGATTGAGTACGTAGAAACATTGTAAATATGAAATCAACCTTTGAATAACATCATGAAATTTGAATTTTACAAGTTCCTGAATTTCATTATTTTATTGTTATTATGTGAAATTAAATTCAAAAAAATTTAAAAAAAATTATTGATAATTAGAAACAATTAAAATTAAAATCTTCATAAAAGTAGAACTTTTGATGGCCAATGGGTTATACCACAATTATTACTGATCCAGCCCATTGGACCCTATCTGGAAAAATGGTAGCCCGTACAAATACTTCACAGAGCAGGCAGTGGACAGGGGACAGCCCCTGTTTGGGCTCGATTGAAAATGTATTTTTGGAAAAATATATTTTGTGATAGTAAATTTTCATTGAATATGTGGTTAAGAAATATATAAGGAATATTGAATTTACTTATAATATTATTTTATTGAAGTGCGTGTGGTTAAAAATAAGAAAGAAAAATATATATTTTTTTAAAAATGGAGTCCAAACAGGGAAAGTTCGTTAAAAACTCCTCGACTAGTTTCAATATTGACGCCAAAACTATTGTTTGAGAATAACTAAGCCTTAGTTTGACGCCTGTTAATATTATAATACATTTTTTTCTCTATTCTTTTTAATCACACATTTTCCACCAAAGTAATATTACACTAAACACAAAAATTATTATTTCAAAAATTATAATACCAAATAAAATGAGCCAAACGGGGCTAAAATTGGTATTTGGTAGTAATTAAAACATAACTTTAGATATTTATATAATATAATTAATAATTTTAAAGTGAAAAAGAATAATGCTGGAGTATCAATTTAGGTGGTCGCACTTTTATTGATTTAATTAAATGAATCATATGACTTTGCATTTAAATGAATATATCATTTAATGGCATGTAATTGTCACTTAAACTAGTGCTTAGTACTCATGGGGATGAATAACATTATTCAGTGAAAAATAGGTTTGCAGAATAAATAATCCAATTCATTATTAAAACGATTGGTCACATTTACTGCTGTAGTAATTAACACTACACTTAAATGATACACATTATGTGACAATGTGAACCAAGATTAATTTAAGTGCGTGTTTGAGCCTCATTAAAAGTTTAATAATGCATTTTAGAATGGTAAATTAATAGAGAATGGGCGGTTAAGAAATAAGGAAAAATTTTGAGTTTATGTGTAATATTATTTTATTGAAGAAGGTGTTGTTGAAAAAAATAATAATAAAAATAAATATATATATATATATATATGCGTGTTTGAGCCTCATTAAAAGTTTAATAATGCATTTTAGAATGGTAAATTAATAGAAAATGGGCGGTTAAGAAATAAGGAAAAAATTTGAGTTTACGTGTAATATTATTTTATTGAAGAAGGTGTTGTTGAAAAAAATAATAATAATAATAAATATATATATATATATATATATATATATATATATATATATATATATATATATATATATATTGAAAAAAATGAAAATCAAACCAGGGTTAAAGCAAAATGTGACAGTTCTTAGTTCGAGATCAATTGGTGCGACCAAATGTAGCCACAAAAGCTAAGGTTGAGGCTAGACGTTTCAACATGGGATCCGGGTCTTGTCCCTTATTTGAATTCAAGTATATAGGACATTAAAATACTCGTTTGGTTTAGATAAAATTAATTTTTTAATAATTTTTTGATAAAAGTTGACAAAATCTGAGTAGAAAATTTGATAAGTTTGTCGATTCCGTGAAATGTGTACATAAAAAACAAATTTTTAAAAATGAAGATCAAACACGAGCTTAAAGTATGGACACAAATAAATGAAAATGAGGGTTTACAACTACCATATTGTGGCCTAAGTCCTGATTAATAATTTAAATAATAAGTTCAAAGTCGTTATTGGACCCCATATTCGTCAATTCACCAAACATATTGATTAAGGCTGCTAAGAACTCGAGACTTGATGTACTTTGAATTAGACTTTATTAAAAACAATATGGACGGATGACCTTTCACCAACGAGACTCAATCCCCCACGTACATGGCATTAATTCACAGGGGCTCATCAGGTCACTCACATGATGGGCTTATGTAAAAAATTATGTGTGAACCCCACACAGGGGCGGACACAGGGGGGTCCTGGGGGGGCACGTGCTCCACTAACTTTTGAGTTTTTTTTTTTTTTTTTTTTCGTGTTTGGTATCGATTGAAATCTAAATTTTAATCTAAATCAAAGTTTACAATAAATTTTAATAATATATTTCATAGAATCCATAAATGTTTTAACTTTTATCAAAATTTACTACAAATTTGATTTTAATTTCCACCAAACAGGGGCAAAATCATAATAAATTGAATTTCGATAACATGCTAATTTTAAAAATTTACATACGATTGTATGCTAATCAAATCTACAAATTGCTTATGTAATCTCAAAGCTTATTTCGATAACTACATTATGGGTATATCGAATAGTCCAAATAGATATCGAAAATAGTTAAAAATATGTTAAACGTAAGTCTTAAAGAAAAACGTCTAATTCGCATTTTTCAAAAAAAATCAATTATTTCATTAAAATTTACTATTTTTGCGATACACTTCAATGTAATTTTCATCATTTATTAAGAAACTTTATATAGAACATGACATAAAATTTTTTCGAAATTTTACATCCGAAAAAGTCATATTCCATGTAAATTTTCGGATGCAAAATTATATGGGATATGATTTTTTTTTTTAACGTAAATTTTCGAGTGTAAAATTTATCCCAACTTCTTTGCAAGTTCGAGTGTGCCCCCTAACAAAAATCTTCTGCGTCCGCCCTGACCCCACATGAGTTAGGATACGTGATGCATGATTCTATTAAAACTTTGAAGTTTGGTGACATTTCAATAATTTAAAATCAAATGATTATGAAAATTCGTATTAATTAGGTGCTTTAATAACGTAAATTCTGATACGATCTTTATTGTCTAACACGTTAAAAAAATGTTGTGACTCGACACTGTCCATGATTTTGTTAATAGGACTATTAGTCATTAAAGTTTGACATAGTAATGCTACCACATGGTGGGACATAGGAGATTTTTGTGCGTAGGGTCATATCAGATTTTTATTTGAATCAGAACAAAAAGAGGCCATAAAAGAGCACTCGCGACTTGACACCCTCGATCATTTCATCTAAGTCGGTCTCGTATATTTTACCTAAATTACAAATTTTTGAATCCTACAATTGACACAATTTAACGCAATGCTAATTAATACAACGTAGTGATGTCAATCGTTCTTTGTCTATCCATTCTTGACGACATAATTGAAATTATTTAGATTCGACCTAAGTTGTGGGGCCGGACTTAAAATTTTACATTATCTTTTTTGTTTTTAGCTTAAGTTTTCTTACTTAAATCAAATGCCCATGTGGGCCAAGGTTCCCCTACAGCTAGATCGACTCACAGCACAATATTTGAGTCTAAGAGTGTGTTTGGTAGAGATTAAAATCGAATTAAAATTGAAAAATTAATCGTTATT
The DNA here is from genome assembly GCA_019097785.1 of Fraxinus excelsior. Classification (NCBI taxonomy): domain Eukaryota; kingdom Viridiplantae; phylum Streptophyta; class Magnoliopsida; order Lamiales; family Oleaceae; genus Fraxinus; species Fraxinus excelsior. Next base: position 21,533,912 of record CM032642.1, read on the forward strand.
GTTGACTTTTATTAGACTAGTGAGACTCAAAAGCGACTATATTTTTAATTTTAATTGGATTTTAATTTCTACCGAACATGCTCTAATATTTGCTGTGTTTTGTTGCTCGGTTATGAGTGAGTTAGACTTCGTGTGACATAATTTTTTTTTTTTTATTAGAGAAGTTGATTGTTTAATTGTCAATCTAAAAAGTATTGTAAACATAATTTTTTTATTAAAAAGCCGCTTTTGCTTGCCAAAAAGCGATTTGAACTTTAAAAAGCTCTTCCAATTATAAGATATCATGTTTAGAAAGTGTTTAAAATATAAATAAATAAAAATTAATTATAGAGAATTAAATACTACTTATGAATTATATAAAACGTGCGAATAAAAATAAATTTGATCTAGTATAAACAGAATATAAACTCTGCCAAACAAGCTTGAATACTTCATAAATTTTTACATAGTGAATAAAACCTTAGTCTTGGTTTGTCTTTATTAAAATAAAATTCTTTATATTTTTATTCACAAATTCACATGATAAAATATTCTAAATGTAAGGGTTCATTTGATTGCAAAGGTGAAAAATTAGTGAAAAGAAAATGTTTTACAGGAAATTAAATTGTCTAGAAATTGTTTTATTGAGAATTGTAATTAATTGTATTTAATTGATATAATTTTTCACTTGAAAAATATTGAAAGTTTGGTATTCATTTAGTTTCGTTTTTTATGGAAATTGTCCATTAAAACGATAATTTTCTCTACCACTAGGTTTAAAATTTGTTACAATTGCCAAAAAAAAAAAAATGAAAAAAATTGTCATACCGAATACCATTTGTTTGACTTTATTTTGCATGGAAATTATCAATAAAAATAAAATTTTTATTTATCATTGCGTCTAAAAAAATTTCCAATTGCCACAAAAAAAAAAAAACTGAAAAAACTTTTACTACAAAAATACAAGGAAAACCAATTCCACCAAAACCTGGAAAAGAGGTGTGTGAGCCATGTGGGTGGAAAAATTCTTTCACAGAAATTTTTTGCAATCAAATGGGTAAAAAGTAGGAAAATGATTGATATCAAACAGGGTCTAATTTTTTTTTTTTTTTAAATACACTAGTTGTCGTCCGTGCGATGCACGGGTTTTGTTTTTATCGAGGATACGTTAGTGTATTGTTGGATATGGCAATCAATGAGGTGTTGAAAATGTGAACGTGTAGTTGAGAATGAAGTATGTAAACGAAAATCAAGTTTTCTCAATTACATACTCAAAATGCAATTTTTTACTAACATTGATAAAAAAAAACTATATTGTGAATGAACGAGATCCCAGTAGACCATTTGACAGAATATCATAAGTCGTGGCCTGAATCTCTAGCTATAAGATCTTATATTAAAAACAAAGTCAAAAAAGTTAAGAGAGAAAATATGAATAAACATAGTGATAACGGCTATGCAAATAAAAAAAAGGTGATTTTATTTCTTTTTGTTTCGATTTTTTTCTTAAGAAGCTTAACAACAAACCTAAACATAGAAAAAGGATAAGAGGCTAGAGATTTGCTTGGCTAGGGGAATTAAAATTTGGGGATTGCTTAAGCATAAGAATACACATTGCTGTGAGAGTAGCGGCCATTATAAGTTTCCCTACTATATTGTTCTTCTTCTTCTTGATCTTTTTTTCCCCTCTAAATTCATCTTTACAGCTGAATCTCAAGTCTAAAAAACAGTGCCATTTAGGAATAATATTTGAATGCTTAATTTCATAGGCATCAGCGCATACACACTCACTGCATAGGAATAATAAAGTAAAAAACCAAATAAATCATAAGAGAGAAAAACTTGCATAACCGATGGCACAGTCCATGCCGGAACTCACTTAACAATCACGCTGGATCCACTAGGAATTTGGATATCGTCATCTTTGTAATCTGAATCAATTCCAATTTTCCCCAAAAAGAAACATACACATTAATCAAACAATAATGCGAGAAAAACAAGATGCCCCAAAAATCATTCCAATAGTAGAAAAAATTTAACGCAGGAAAAAAAAAAACTTAAATTCCAAGTATTATACAATTAACAAAATTCATCTCAAGGATTTAATCGTTTCCTTCTCTTCAGTTTCTCAGCAATCAAACAAATATTGATCCATAAAATGAATCAATCAATCTACACAACAAACGGGAAGGAAAAAACATTTAAAGTACAAACAATACTTTAGAACAAAAACTTGACGGAAAACTCACCAGAAAATAAGAAAACGCTGTCGGCATCGTCTCCTGCGCCGACATCCTATCTTTTGCAACCCAAAATCTAATCCTAATTATGGGTGGCCCGTATTACTCTGTAAAATTAAGCCGCAAGATTCTGTAATTTCGAAAGCGGTAGAAAATGAACAACAAAAATAACACACAAATTAGGAAACCAAAAATTATCAAAGGAAGTTATATTTTTAGAGTTTATGTTCTGAAAACAGCAAAGCTTACATTTTCAGCGAACGGGTAGATTTCACAGTACAAAACCTGCACAAAATCAACAAGAACCAACAACACGCTGATTAGGGAACAAGTAACACATTTGCAAAGAATGAGTCGCATCAACAACAAAAATCAAACAAGTAACAGAAAATAGAAAAATAAAGTGGGATACAGAGAGATATGGAACCGTAAAATTGAAGATGAGCATGTTAATCTGTAAAACATTTGTGGAAGATGAAGAAAAGTCGACCCATCGCCGAAGTTCGAAGAAAAACAGAGGCGTTTAGAAATCGGGAGATGCTCTTTAATGGAGAGAAAAGGGAAAGGGAAAGGGGAAAGAGAAGGGCACGGTGTAGAAGATGGGATTAAGAGGAGAAAGGGAAAGGGAAATGAGACGACAGGAGAAGTTTATGGGTTTTTTTTTTTCCATATATGTGGCGTGGTTTCTCCCTGTGCGTACACGGGGAAATAGCATCTCCCCCGTGCGCGCACTGGGACTTTGATGCTCCTCGTGGGCGCACGGGGATCTGGTTATCTCCCCGTGCGAGCATGTGGAGTTCATTTTTTATTTTTTATTTTTAAAAAAAATTTCTTAGCAATTAATAATCACTTTTAACAAATATATTGATGTAGGACAATTGGCGTTAGAGCTTGAAGAGAAATTGGTCCGAAAATTGACAAAACGAGTTGTTTCGAAGAAACAAACATAATTTTTTGCACCAGTGTCAGAATTTCTATTATAATATGTTTTCGGACCAGTGTCAAAGTTTCCCTAGTTGATGTCATTTTCAATCTCAAATTTACGGTTTAAGGCAGTCTACCGGGCAATTGAATTTTTTTTTGTTTTTGCGTTTTAATTGTTTTAATTAAGTGGATATCCATTTTGATCTTTTTACTTAAACATTAGTTTTGTGTCCGTGCGATGTACGGGTTGGGTTATTTTGAAAGTAATGTTAGTGTGTTAAATACGTTAAATTATCGTGAAATATATCTTGAATGTTTGATTCAGACAATTTAAATTATCCCAGTAACCTCCGACAGGGATCAACCTATCCGATCAGGTCGCAAGGGTCGAGGGGCAGCGCCCCTCGTGGGGGTTCAGGGGCAACGCCCCTGACGGGGATCGACCGACCGGTCAGGTCGTGGGGGTCGAGGGGACATCGCCCCTCGTGGGAGTTCAGGGCAACGCCCCCAAAAGGAATTTTGATTTTTATGTATGTATGACATTGAATTTTTCTAATTTTTTTAGTTAAATAAATTATTAATAAATGAAATTGTATTTGGGGAGATGCTAATTCCCCGTAGACTCACGAAGAGAGGCAAATTCCTCATGCATACATGTATGGGGAGAACCAAATTTATATAATTTTCAAATTTGCATAATGTAATAAATATTTTGTATATATGTACGTAAATAATATTATGATGTATAAAACAAAGAAAAAGGAAAAGGAAAAAAAATGTCCCTCCCCGTGTGTCACGGGCTGCAGCTTTGCTTAAACTCCGTGTTGTAAATATTTATTTAATTCGTAAAATAGTTAGAAAATAAAAAAGAAAAAGTATGATTCTAGAGCCAAATGACGTCTACTCCCGTCATTTGAGTTTTTGTTGCTAAGTCTATTATAGGGGGTATTAGTCTTTCAAACATTTTCAAGATTTTTAGTGTTCGCCCCCTGCACTAGCCATTGTAATCTCTTGCTTTCAATCTATTGTAATTTATAACTTTCAAGCAATCAATGATCAAGTTATGTTCAATGTATTTCAATTTCGTGTTGCGAGCTTTCTTTAAATTGTAATCAAATTGTCTTTCATCCCGAAACGATCGAGAAGGCGGAAGGTAGTCTTGCGGAGCAGACTACTGCCGCACGGTGTCCCTTTCTGTGTCAAGAAGAAAGGTAACCCATGAAACCGTGTGCGCACGGGGAGTAAAATTTTTAATTTTCTGCCTGTTTTGTTTTTTTAAAACATTTTCTCACATGCGCACACTAAAATTGACTTTTCCGTTTTTCTCTTGTGTGTCTAAAATACCCTTTTATGTTGATACACTGTGGATGCAAATTGTTTCACAAATCAATAGTAAACGATAGGAATAAAATGAGAAAAAAACATGAAATTATGAGAATAAAGAACTATTCACAAATGAACAGTAACATGCGAGTGGATAAAGTGGAGAAAATGGTAATTGATGGAGAATAAAATGAGAAGTCAAAATATTTCACAAATGAAGATTCACTTTTAGTAGGGATATTTAAGAAAGAAATCACCGTTTAAAACATTATTTCTTGAAATAATGACTATCATGTAGGTTGAGCGGGAGGTTTGAAAATTGTATGAAACTCAAATCACTGCGCTGACTTTTATTATGGACACGAGCGGTCAAATGCAAACCACGCTCTTCCATTAGTATATAGACACGTGTAAACTGTCATTCTGACAAGACTGTCGGGATATTCATACGTAATTCACTTTCATTGGTTGGTGTGTACTAAAAACAAACACGTCACAAATTCGATTGTTGTACTATCGTTAGGTAGTATATGACAATCTAAATAGTTGGTTAGTGGTTAAATCTGAAGTTAACAACACATTTATTTTATAATTAATTAAAGTATTGAAATTATAGGAATTAGCCCATAGTTTAGTTGAAAACCATTGGTCGTGCACATAGATTTAGATGTGTTAAGTGATATGTTATAACTTATAAAAATGCTCGAATTTATACTGCTTAGCAAGACAGACTTGAACCCATTTTTTTGAAAACTCATTTTAATCTAACATTTTTCAATTAAATAATATTATATGTAAATTATTTTTTTAACCACATTCTCAAAAAATTACTATTCAAAAACGCATTTTCTCTCAAAATGAGGCTCAAACAATGGTTATATATCAAGACTTGATATTATTCTCGATCCAAGCCTGTGATACGTTGTATTGGCTTAAAGCCATGACTCAAAAATTGTTAGCATGTTTATTGTTGACCCCAAACAATGAAATCAACAGATGTTGGATCCACTCTTGTCACGTTAAGTACGATTCTGACGTGTTCTTACCTGATTAACAATGGGTAAAAGGATGAAAAGTGAAGTGTGAGGCACTTTATGGTGAGAGACAAAAATGTTCAAGCTCCAACGGTGTGAAACAAAGACGATCACACTAACAACGATTGCCGAAAAGGATTTGCCAAAGTATCCAATGTTATAATCAACGAGAATGTGGAAGGATGGATATAAATGTGTATTGAGATCTCCACGTTACTTCAAGTAAATTGTAAAAGACCATTAACAGTCATTCTACTGTGAGTTTGTGTAGATTTCTCTTTGTATTCAAATGTGTAATTTTTCATCTATCACTGCCCACAATCCAATCCTCATTTCTTACAAAGAGGACCTACTTATACTATCCTGGCTGGCGTGGTGATTGTTGGATCAAAATCACGTGGTCTCATCTCCTGAATTGGGATTTTACATCACCGTCTATTCATACAATTAATATATTGATAAAGAGGTCAGTCGTTCTAAGTAATAAGTTGACACACTAATAAACTTTATTATAAACGTTACATTAACCATTTCTAAGAGATATTTAAATCTATTACAAGAGACAGCGTCGGCTTCACGGGTATCGGACGAGTTTTGAGAGTTTCGGAGAGATCTTTGAGGTAGTTCTCTAAGTAGAGAGCTTCAGCTCCTTTCTTTGCCTCCTTAGGTAGTGGTTCAACCCAGGTTGTAGCGCTTCGTCCTTGAGGCAGTGCCTCAACATGGACTTCGACCTTGTAGTGCAAGGACCTCAATTTTGTTTGACTTCTTCATATTTTGACCTCACGTGCTTTCCTTTGACTTCCTTGTTAACTCCTTGTCGACGTGGCTTTCTGTCCACGTGACTACTTTTCCTTGAGCCTTGGAGGCGAGGCGTAACAATAGTCCCCCAGGTCTAAGAATTATTATTTTTGTAATGCATGGACTTTTAATGTTAAATAAATTGAAATAACGAGTTCTTCGTAGGGGAGGAAAAAATAAATTTTTGCATCACCACCCTAGTTAGGAGCATACCTGATTCGTGTCGAACCCTCATAGGTAACGGCCAAAGTGGTTTGCTTGGTAACCTTTCACACTTTTTTTTAAACTAATTCAAGGATGATGTACTGAGGTAGATTGAACCCGAAGTTGTGCATTCCCCGAAGCGCCTTCGTGTTTGTCCAGAGCACTATCCAAACCGATTGAGGAAAAGGAGGTTAGACACTCTTAGGACCTCAGATTGATGATTAGAAAGTGTTATTTGATTTTAACGAGTTTGAGAAACACGAGGCGTCCTTAATTATGACGCCTCAATGATTTGATGTAGTGGCACGTTTCCAAGAAAATGTAGCTGGGGCGGTACAACTTCCAATACATGCAACCTTCGCCGCCTTTAATGCGCAATGATATCCGTCTCCCACGAATTCCAAACGAATGAGGGTGCGTGTAACAGGCATTGTGATGTAGCCTGTCGAAGACGAAGCATCGACTTGGTGAGTGGTTTAGATTGAATCCTCCAATGCCCGGTTAGATGACCTGGATCAAGATCCAACGTCTGGGGTTGAGCAGGCCTGCCTATAAAAAGCACAAATTTTTTAGGAAATTTTCTCTACCTTTGCACGAATTGCTATTTTATTGTTTTTCAAAGTTATTAAGCCTTCATACTCCTTTCAAGAACTTTGCAAGTTTTTTACCCTTGAAATCCTTTCAAGTGTTCTCTTTTGTTCTTACTTATTGTCGCTTCTGTGATTCCCAGTATCTCTCTCTTCTCAATAATCTTTGAGAAACTCGTAAGTATTTTTCTCTCGTAAATTGTAAATCGAAGGTTTCTTCCAAGTCTACCGGGGGAAAGTAGATATTAGTGAGTTGGGTTTTGCAAGAAAACTTCTAACCCTTGAAAAATGGAAGTTCTTGAAGAAATAACGGTTAAAAAAAATCTCAAAATCCAACATTTATTTGGTCTTTGAAGAAGGAAGCATTCTGCCCTAAGGGTCATTTTGATTGCAAATGTGGATTTTAAGTGGAAAGAAAATGAATTACAGTGAATTAAATTGCCTATAATTTGTTTTACTAAAAATTATAATTAATTTTGTTTGATTAGTATAATTTTCCATCTGAAAAATGTTAAAAATTTGGTATCCGTTTGACTTCGTTTTTCATTGAAATTGTCTATTGAAGTGATAATTTTTTTTACCATTTGGTCTAGAATTTGTTCCAAGTGAAAAAAAATGATAAAAAAATTTACCATACCGAATATTATTCGTTTGACTTTGTTTTTCATGAAAATTATCAATTAAAAGGATATAATTTGTTACCATTAGAAATAGAATTCGTTCCAATTGCAAAAAAAAAAAAAAAAGTAAAAAAGAAAAAGTAGCATGGAAAACCAATGAGAGTTGGTTTTCAAGAAAACCCAAGAATTGGGTGGAAAATGAGGTAAATGTGGAAAACGAATTCCATGAAAAATTTAGTCTACCAACAGCCTAAAATGTGGAAAACGAAAACAAATTCCAACTTCCCTAAAAAAATTGGTGCTATCAAATAGGCCCTACGTGTTTTGAGAAAAAATAAGTTCAAATGACGAAAGTACATTTTGAACAATGAGGGAACACCTTAAAGAAAGGGAGCCTTTGCGAGTTGCCCCAGCAGCTCGCCCATGACCCCCACCAGATAGACGAGGAAGGTCCAGAGGCGGGGGCAGGATCGTAGCCAAACTTGTTAGAGAAATGGCCACAATGGCAGCCACCATGAGAAATACAACGCAGCAAAACCTGACCATGCAAGAGATGCTGCTGAACATGCAAGGACGATGAGGGTCCCTATTTCCCCATATTTCTCAGACCTTCAAGGATATTACCATGAGGAAGAAGAAGTCCAAAGCCAAATGGCGGACACCATCATACTAGGATGGAGACTCCTCGTGAAAGGGAGGTCGGAGTGGATACGTCAACCAATTACGCTTCAGAAAGGCCATATGAAGCGTCATTCAACTTTCCTCTAAACTACGAGCTAGAAGACATACCTCGGAGGTCTGCCAGTGTTTTCGACTAGATAAGCCCAGGGTTGCTTAACAATATCAGGACCGCTCACCCCATGCGCCTAGAAGTATATAGGCTCGTACATGCCTAGAAATTAAGGATGACAATGATTCGGTTCAAGGTCAGTTCGTCCAAAATCATAACTGCACCACCAAATTTTTGGTCATACCATAACCGCACCTAACCACGTAAGTCGGTTCGGTTAATAACCACGAAAATAAATTATTTTTTATAAGTCCAAACTCTAACCGTCAAATTGAAAAAAAAATTATGAAGAAAAATCAGTAAAAACAAGAACACAATATTAAGCTAATTTAGCAAACAATATCCCAATTTCTAAATGTAAAATTCGAATTTAACAAAAAATATTATCAACATAGGTCTCCTACTAGCATATGTCAATCTTCATTCTTCCCCACAACTCTTACGGCACAGGTCAAAAGTCAAGATTCAAAGTTGATTTCTATATAGTAAATAAGAAATATAATTATAGTAATAATACAACCATATTACCTAATCAAGAATGGTCTTAACTGAAGATTTAAACAAAAAAATTTACCTATTCGTCAATGTGACATCCTAGTAGTAAAGGTTGTCGTTGCCCACATACGACGCCATTTATTGATTGTTCGAGGATACTTGGTTTATACTACTCACATTTCAAAATAATCTAAATGCATAGATTTCTTCGTTCCTATTTCTTAAACATCAATGATTATTTTGATAAAAAAAATTAAAGAATATATAAAATCCTGTGTATTATACAATATTGCCGTGTATAGAAGACTCCAGACCATGTCGAGACAATTTGGTTTTGGTACATATTATAATTATTTTTTTCTCTAACTTTCTCCCGTGGAAGTATGTTTTAGACTGTACAAATAAGTATATACACTCAAATCCTGTTATGTTAAATCAATCAATGACCACCCAACTTTATACTCAATATCATTATGGCCGCCAATTTGATTTTTTTCATTATGGCCACCCAACTTTATATTTAGTGTCAAAATGACCATCCAATTTAATTTTATTTCTCCATTATCCCTCAATTTCGTACAACATTTCATTATGGTCACTTAATTTTACATAACATTTTCTCTGCACCATTTTCACTAATTTTAAGAGAGATAAAACTGTAAATTTGTATTATATATATAAAATAAAATTGAAAAAAAATATATATTTATTTTAAAATAAGTTTTTATTTTATTTTTCGGGTTAATTTCACAAATGGTCACTGAAGTTACCTGAAAATTTCAAAACGGTCACTAAAGTTTCAAAGTTTCAGAAACGGTCACTGAATTTTCAAATTTTTTGGCCAAGTTTGAGGCAATTTTTCGGCAACTTCCGACCACCAAAATCGTCGATTTTGGATACCGTTAGAAAGCCTACGATATCCTCTTCAATTACCACCAAAAATCTCCCAAAAACTCCAAGTGATTCGGCCGGAATAAACCCACGAAGTCGACAATCGAAAATTATGAAAATCTGCCCAAATTTTTAGATTTTTGGGTCAAGTTTGAGGCAATGTTTCGGCAACTTCCGACCACCAAAGCTGTCGATTTCGAATACCGTTGGAAAGCCTACGACGTCCTCTTCAATTACCACCAAAATCTCCTCAAAACTCCAAGTGATTCGGCGGGAATAAACCCACGAAGTCAGCTACCCAAACTGGGCAGATTTTCGGACTTTTTTGCCCAGTTTGGGTAGCTACTTTGTGGGTTTATTCCGGCCAAATCACTTGGAGTTTTGGGGAGATTTTTTGTGGTAATTAAAGAGGACATTGTGGGCTTTCCAACGGTATCCGAAATCGACAGTTTTAGTGGTCGAAAGTTGTCGAAAAATTGCCTCAAACTTGCCCAAAAAGTCTGAAAATCTGGGCAAATTTTCACAAGTTTTGGTTGCCAACTTCGTGGGTTTATTCCGGCCGATTCACTTGGAGTTTTGAGGAGATTTTTGAAGGTAATTGAAGAGAACATCGTGGGCTTTCCAACGGTATCCGAAATCGGGGATTTTGGTGGTCGGAAGTTGTCGAAAAATTGCCTCAAACTTAGCCAAAAAATCTGAAAATTCAGTGACCGTTTTGAAAGAAATTTCAAATTTCAGTGACCGTTTCTGAAACTTTGAAACTTTAGTGACCGTTTTGAAATTTTCAGGTAACTTCAGTGACCATTTGTGAAATTAACCCTTTATTTTTCTATGTAACTTTTTATTTTATTTTTTAAGTAATATTTTTTTAAATAAGTTTATATTTTACTTTTTTTAAGTAACGCTTTTTTTTAAATAAGTTTTTATTTTGTTTTGTTTTTTAAAATAAGTTTTTTTTTTAAAAAAAAATTATTTTATATATATATGTTTTACCTCTTTTAAAATCAATAAAAATAGTGAAAAGAAATTGAATGGTCCTGGTGAAATTGAGTGATCATGATAAACGTTGTACGAAATTGAGTGATCATGAAAATATAAAATCAAATTAGATGGTCATAATAACATTAAGAATAAAATTGAATTGGATTGTCAAGATAAAACAAAATTAAATTAAGTGATCGCACTGACACTAATATAAAATTGAACACCATCGTCGATGAATTTAACCCAATATTGCCTCTGCCATCAACAAGAAGAAGAAAACCACATTAAAACTCCTCACAAGATTCAACACTCGAAATGCAACTCCTCCACACTCCCAACCATGTAAAACTCATTTTCCTCCCCACATTTTTTACTCAAATACTATTCCACTCCACGTTAAAATTATCTGCCCAGTTTTTCTTGTTTTTCTCAATGGATCCTCCATATATCTAGCACTAGGCACGGGGCACTCAAGAAAGAAGAGTCCTTTCTCTTATATCTCATTTTTCATCTTCAAGACTCAATTTTTTAATGTATTCTACAGTAGTTTGGTGAAGCTAGTTGAATTTGGGAGCCCAAAAACTGAAGGTTTTCCCATCTGGGGTTCTGTAATTTGTCGATATAAACACAAAGTTTGGACCTTTTTGTGCATTTGAAGTTGAAAGCTCGTTTAGCAGGTATTCTTTCATCTTTTTAGATTGTTTGTATTTATGGTTGTTAATGGTATAAACTTCTAGTTTTAACGATAGTGAATACCTGTTATGTTTCGAATTCACTGAATTTTTTTGTATGTTTCAGAACTTGATTTTGGAAATATGTTAAGTTTAGATATAAGATTGAATGGACATTTGGGAGCATGGCAAGAAAAATCTAACAAAAGTTTTAAGTTTTGTGATGTCCTATTGATGCCGGTAAAATAATTACTTTTACTTGCTTAACCTGTCATTCTGTAAATTTCTGTTCATGCAAGTGATAGTGAAGTTATTTATGTTTTTTTTCAATGAAGTATCAAAGGAATGTGTTGCATTTTTGCTAAAGTGTTTCTATACATTAGATTATGGGTGTCAAATATGTTTTTTTCTTTTCTGTTTGAATCATACAAAGAAGTTTTAAATTATGACTCTTACTCTGGTGTGTGGGAACTTTTCTAATTAGGATTGCTATTTTAAATCTTGTTGCCACCATGACCTTATTGGACTTTGGATTGCGACCATCTCAACATACCATTATCATCCATGAACACTACTTTGTACTGGTCCTTGCTTAAATCATAAGCCTGCTATCAAATATCAAGCCCACTTTGATGTTGATTTTGAAATATGTGGAGCCTCATTCTAATGTTCTTACTCACCTGAGGCAAACTTTCTGCATTAGGTTGCCCAATTTCTTACAATATATATTTATCTTGAGGAGGCCATTTATGACAGATACACAGACGAGAGGCAAGAGATTTCCATTCTGAACTTTTTTTTTTCGTTTTTAGTGAAAATCTATGACCATGAATGGACATAGCTCTTTCATCGAGGGTGAACCATTATAAATCTGTGAGTTTCCTTTGTGTTTTTATGATTTCTTCTTACTTATTATTGCCCTCAGAACTAGGGGTTAGGACCTATTCCATAAGAGTGGAGTCTGAGCTGTTTCGATACGTTCTAGACTCACATGTAAATGTAGGGAGAGTGGAGGCCATATGACACTCCTAACCACTAGTGTAACGGGGCCTAATGGCCAATACAACTATACAAGTAACAGTGCTATGGTAATCGGGACACAATGACTTGGGTAGTGTAGATATTGGATGATTGCTAATAACCTATGAGTAAAAAATGTTGTTTATGATTGATATGAGAGTACTATCTTGGTGTAAATTAAATTAGAAGATTTTGACTATATTGTTTACCATTTAGGTATCCTGTTCCCTTGTGTTGTTAAATGTAACTTGCTGGATTCAGATGAATCTCGTATACTCTTCCTTTTCTGGTTGTCTGCTTGATTGCATGCATTTAGTTCTATGATTATTTGATAGGCTTGAAGTTTCTGAGCCTTCCTGGTGTATGCTGATGTTCGTGAAGAATGTGCAGCAATTCTTTCCATACGAGATGACATGCTTAGTAAGTCAATCAAATCAAAGCTCCACGTGCATGTAAAACTAATATATGCCTTTTGCTAACCTGTTATCCTCTCCCTTTTCCAATTTTCAAGTAATTTCTAACTTCTGGTTGGACAATATGATTAATCCGTTGATATTGTGGTTCTTTTGACCCAAGATTGTTTTTGTTGATGCCACCGAGAAATTCACAGTACACTACATGAATAGTTTTAGCATTTTGCAGTTAAAAATCTATTATAGAAAATAATTTTGGTATCAATTTTGTCACGATATCTCCTTGTTACATGGCCTGATTTGCACTGATATCTGTCAACACAAAGAATCACAGTTTTTTCTTGATCAGCTATTTATTATAGTATGACCTATTCCTCATCATTTGGTTTCTGCTTCTGAATAACAAAAAACATAAAACAAATTTTCTTTCCAGGTGAATAAGTTCTTCAGTTATTTGTGTTTTATTTTTCTAGAAGCTAAGACATTGTCGAACCAGACAGGTGTGACGTTTTATGGAGAACTGCTTTCAGCTTGCATTTAGCTAAAATGAAGAACACACAGGTTCACATACTATCTGAAGCTCCGTTATTTTTTTCCCCCATTTACGAGCAGGAAAAAACACTCTTTTTGAGAGTTCTGTTTTTCCTTCAGTGATAACCTTGGAGTTACTTCACAGTAACTTTTCTTTTCTGTTTTGGGTTATTTTTCTCCTAAGTAGTTCAGCCAATTAATCTTTCCCTGCATGATATGGCCTGTTTTTTTGTGTATAAACTAATCATTAGGCTGCTCTTGGTTCTTTGATGTGTGAGGGGAGGAAAAGGAAAAATAAAAGGAAAAGGAAAATATAGGAGAATTGATATTCCTGCTTTTCCTCTCTTTTAATAATAGAGATTAAATATTAATAATATCTTTATACAGTTAAAGTTATACATGCAAGGAAAAATATTGAATAAATTTATATTTTTCTCTGTTTAATGTTGCTTTTTTTTGTAGAACTAAAGACGAGAAAATATTTTCTTTGTCATCTTCCTTTAGTTTTCTTGCTGAAATCAAGTTCCAAAAGATCCTACGTCACGACATTTAGTTGCTATAGTGTAGCTACAAAAAATCATATTTAAACATATAAATGTTTACCTGAATTGAATATGTGCACGTTATGAGTAGTCTTATTCTTTTTCTACTTGATTTGAAGCTATACCATGTTAATTTTACTAGCAGAAAGAGCCTTTTTTACAGGATCCACATAATGTGCTGGAAATAAAGCCTAGCTCTCTGGTTTCTCACAATTCCCAAAGTGAACAACAAAACAATGAGATTCTTTTACCAGAATCTGGTTCATTTTCATCATCAAGCAACAAAAACAGAAAAGTTTCACGTGAAGACATTGAACTGGTAAGGCAATTGTTTCTTTACGTACTTCAGTATCTTCTTGGGATTATATAGTGAATTAACCTGCAAAACTGTAATTTGATTTATCATCGCAATCTGCTGTAGGTCCAGAATTTGATAGAACGATGTCTACAATTGTATATGAATAAAGATGAGGTGGTAAAGACCCTATTGAATCGCGCTAGGATAGATCCTGGGTTTACAACGTTGGGTAGGTTTTATGAAGTAATGGAAAGCGGTCTTCTACATCATTGCCATTTGTGTATTATCACTAGTAGCCGACGAGCTCATTATAATCCAATTACAACACCAAAGTTATGTGTTTTCTGTTGCTTTCTGATCCCTGTCCTCTCTTAATACAGTGTGGCAGAAATTAGAAGAAGAAAATCCCGAGTTTTTCAGGGCTTACTACATAAGGCTTAAATTGAAAAAACAAATTATCTTGTTCAATCACTTGCTAGAGCATCAGTATCATCTAATGAAATATCCAATGCCTCCGAAGGTTTTGGCTCCAATGTACAATGGAAGTCATCCAATGCCAGGTAAACGTTTCTGTCATTCATTTGAAGGGTACAATTAATTCTAATATTTAGACCCTGTTTGGTTTAACTAAAAATCAGATTTTTAGTAGATTTCGACAAAAGTTGATGAAATGTGTGGTTGGGAAGTTGATAAAATTTGTGGGTCCCATGAAATTTGTGGTTGAAAATGAGCTTGAAGAAAAACTAGTTTTAGAACGGAGGCCAACAAGGACTTAGTTTGAGATTTGGCACTGTGATTTTGTAATTGAGCCCCTATCTATTGAGGTCATAAAGGTGCCCACATAAAAATCTTTCCATTTGACAGTTATATCCTAACTGAAGTTTGTCCAAATTCTCATGTTGACATATGTCACCTTGTATGCATATGTTTCTCAATTGTTGTTCTTAAATAATCTACATGGATTTTATGGTTGTGCGGTTTCTATTGAGAGAGTTGAATTGGTTGCATATGTAAGGCCCTTTCTCTACTAAATTCTTTTCTTTTTATTGTTTGTGAAATAGTAAACTTTGAAAACTTTGACACGAGGGTGGAAAACAGGGTGTAAGCGATTTGATGGCAAGGTCACGATGTTTACAGCTGAACCCTTGACATAGAACCAACTACTTGTTCTTTTTTGGTTATCATGGTCATAGAAATGCCATTCTTGTCCTGTTTCTCTCCCCCTCTTCCAATCCCTTCCCTCTCTCCCTCTGCTAATTGAAGAAAAATTATATATAGAGGAATGAGGTCAATGAAAGTCTATAATTTATCTAACTATTTATGCATATTGAACTCAACGATTGATACCATACATCATCATTATTCAACGCCGCTTGTTTTCAGTGCAGTTAATAACTTATCCATGGGATACCCTGTCATACAACAGCCTCCAGTTCCTGCTACAGGGCAAGATCATCTTTGTTCTATGGGATATTTGACTTCTAGCTTGCATGTTGTTAATGGAGTTCCTGCTCCAGGAAATTTCCATCCAATGCAGATGAATTCTGGAAATGAGTGAGAATTGTTTTACCTTTGATTTTCCACTTGATATCTGAAATTGATAGCTATTCTTGTTTCTTTGTCCCTCTAATTCCCTAAACCTCTTCTATTATTATTACCATCAGATCGTGTTTGCCTATAGAAAGAAGTAATACTGACACAAAGCTTATAGCATTACTTGATGGATGCTAAATCATTTGCACACTGACTCTTCTTTTAACTATTGTTATTTATCTTCTTTTGGCAGTATGGTAATCGACACAAATGCAGTTGATCTGTCTCCTGCCATACCACCTAACAATGCCATGTCATCCATGTCAGATATGCTTGTGAGCCCCACATCAGCAGCATCCAGTGGCCATTTCCCATTCAGCGCATCAGAGATATCAGGCATGGGAGTCGAAACATCAGGCCTTGCCACAGTATTTACCTCTGATGTGACAACTTCAGTAGGACTGCAGCTACCATCAGAAAATGGTGATGGAAATTCTAGAGACTCCCTCGAATCCTTGGCTCAGATAACTTGGAATTTCAGTTTTACGGACTTAACAGCGGATTTATCGAACTTAGGAGGTATCTTTTCAAATACAATCTGATCTAGTTCATTTGCCATTTTTATGCATATTGCTGTGAATTATTTGATTGTGACTTGGTTCAACTTTGTCGCACTCGTAAAAAGTAATAGGCATTGTAGGACAGTAGGAGTTGGTAGGAAACTAAATATTTTTCTTGAAAAACTGTTGGGAAATACCTGGTTGAGTTCTGCTTTACAAATGGTATTATCACAGCTCCCACAGTAAATTGTAGAGAGGCATTGCCAGAAGAAAGTTCGTTGTCCGGAAAATTGCTTATGAAAAAGTAACTTAAATCAGGTAAAGGATTTATACTGTTTCGCTTTCATTTTAGTTGAACAATTTGCCATGCAATAATTATATGATAAACTTCTAGTTTTTACTGTAAACAGAGAGATACATAGAATATTTATGGAAGAAAAATCATAAATATGGTGTAGTCATAACATGTGTACTACATTGCATTATGATGACAAACATATATCTTGTATTTATTGTCTTACACATAACAAACCTCAACCCTTGAAAGGGTTGTCTCAGTTGGAATCCCCATAAATGTCATTTTCCATAGAAATAGTATTCCTGGATGCAGAAGAAAGAGTCCGGGCGTTACTACATATAGCCATTGAAATGAATTCAATCATCTTTCACTTTACATGCACATGGATTCTGGGAAATATGAGTGAGGACTGGAAAGAAAAGACCCCCGAAAATGAGCCTAGTAAAGTAAGGCTCAGTTTTGTTGAATGATTATATAGCTGTTTTTATGTTACGAGGATTTGTGTAATCACTTTAGATTGTATCCTATATAGAGTGTTCTGTAGCTGCTTTAATACAATGCATGTAAACTATTGCCTTTGTTCTCGATTTCCACTCCCTGCCCCTTTAGGTGCTGATGGTAAGTTTGTTGAGAACGAGACCTCTATCTCCTTTAGATGTAATAGATGATTCCTGTTTCTTCAAATATGTTTTCAGATCTAGGAGCTCTCGGAAACTATGACGGTTCACCATTTTTGCCTTCTGATTCAGATATTTTACTCGATTCTCCAGAGGCAGACGATATAGGTAAGTAAACAACTCTTTCCTTGCATTTTTAATTGAAATGGATGAAGTTTGAACATAAAAATGTGTGAAATTTGAATGAATTTCTTGGTATGCTATGTGCTTCCCTGAAGTTCTTATCATGTGAAGCACTTTTTGTGTTTTGTTACTCGTGTGATCTTATGAAAGCTAATTTTCACTCAAGAATAATTATTTCTCACACTAATAACTGTTCATTCACGAGAGGAGGCTTGCTACCAGCAATGAACACTAGGGACCTTTGTGCCCTTACTTTTGTATTTGTGTTTTAAAGACATTAAAAATGTAGCCCAGACCATTTAGTCCCTAGAATTCTTTAAGTCTTTTGGAGTAAAATCAGATGGATCCAAAATATAAGTTGTAATTTTTCCACTGCCCAGTTTCCCACTGAAGTGGAAATTCATTTGAAACAAGCTAAAGCATTAATATCGTTGATTTTTGAAGAACTCAATTATGACATAATCCAATATGTGAAGAAACCTTTGACGTGCATCTTAAATAAATATATGGAAAACCAATATCTAGAAACAGGTGATATAGCTGATCACTACACTGCTCACTTCAACAAGAACCTAGTCTACTGTTGTAAAAATACTCGTGCAATATCGGTAACATCATAACTTCTTGATGCTTGCCTGAACATGTTACCATCGCTCATACTTGTGGCTTGACATTGTTTCAGCTGAGGACTTCTTTGTTGATTCTGTTCCTAGCCCACTATGCCCACCGTCTGATGAGGAGAAGTCCTAGTATACCAACAACAAAAACTCCGTCTTATTCTCAATAAATTTGGGATCAGCTACATGAATCATTTTGTGCCACACTGTTTTGTTGATGTTAGATCCACTAGGAGATCTAGAGCAACTCAATTCTTAGCAATCACGACAAGCCAAGCAAAGTGGACAAATCCTTCTACGCCATTCCGTTTTGTTCGTTACTAGATCTACATGGACATTTAAAATAACTAAATTCTTAGCAACTACCACAGATCAATTAAAGAGATGTCCAAGCATGAGGTGAAATATTCTCTTGAACTTGGGCAGTTTAGACTAGGATGAGGTTCTATTAAAGGCGAAGCATTAATTATCCAAAGAGTATGTGTTGACAAATTTTAGCGTCGCAACCCAGTTATGTTGTTTGCTCTTTTTCAGTAGAAGAGTTATTAGTTCCGTGTAGACAATGGAAATCGAACATGATAATCTCCAAGAGCGAGATCTTTTCATGTTATGTTTTCTCGACACAATAATATTTTCTGTATTTTGGATGTTCTATTGTTTCAGTTTAGTTGGCATTTTATTACCATTTTACAGAAATTTTGCAAAAATTCGAGTAAAATTGTTGAATTGTTTGTTTTCCAGAAGCATATTTTTTAGTTGTTATTAAGTTTCATTTTTGTTACATTAAAAAATTGTATCCTCTGCCCTCTTGTTTTCTGTTCTAAAGGGATATCAAATGACTTTAAAATACCAAAACTTGAAACTATGGCCACATCTTGAAGATGGCAAAGATAATTAAGGACATGATTGAGTAGCAGCAGTACACACATAATGTTGCTCGAGGTTGTACTATAAAGAGTACAAACCTAAACATACAAGAGGGGAAAAAAATGTAATAACAATAACGAAATTACAGCGATAAACCAATGTACTATCGAATATTTAGTTGGTGACAACAACAAAGTGGGCAATTCTTCTGATGAAGGCCCTCAGATTGCTTATTTGCTGGTTTTGTAAATTTCTTCAATGGCATTCTGCAGTTCAACATTAATCAAGTGTCGGCTATAGACATTTTTGGATATTTATACCAAATATTAAATGTTAAGTGCAAATATTTTAGTATAAAATGAGACAGATTTTGGATTCAAAGTCCTGTTACTATCTATTCATGAAAAAATTGTTTTGCGCATGAATGTGTGTTTTGAAGACCAAATTTAAATAATTAAATGCATTTTCTATATAACAGCTTAATCTTTTAGACAAGGTAGTGTATCACAAACCTTGTAATATTTGAAAATTTGGGCTCTCTTCTTCTTGTACGTAACAGTACGTTGGTGTGAGAAGATCACGCTCCATGTTGAATGGCGTCGGGTCAAGGTGGACATCTTTGATAAATTCAAATCCCTTTTAACTGTCAACAGAACCAATAACTTAATCATCATTCAAATTGATTCAAAAAATTATAGATGATGGCTTCTGTTCGACCCCAATCTCTTATTGATCGTGTTTGCTTAACAACCATGTAAGCGTGTACGGGAAAAAACTTTTACGCGGAAGTTATTAGAAACCGGCAGCAAAACCTTCTTTTCTTTTACGATCTTGTTCAGTTCTTCAAGAACATATGCTTTGGCTTTTGGATTTTCACACAAGCTTTTGAAATCTCCAGCAATTCCATTTGCTTCACCCCAGTGTTGAAGAGCTTCCATACTTGGGTTGACAACAACAAGAAGAAAAGACTCACAGCTATTGCCATAGATCCATATCTGAGACAACATATAGGCAGAATGAATTCCTTCAAGTAAACACAAGCAGTAATCGAACTACAAAAACGAAAAGCTAAAGCTTTTTATCCAATAAATTTGAGTTGTTCCAAAGTAGAAAAGAAAACACAAATGCTCTCCAGATTCTCAACAGATATATATTCTCCTTGAGAAAGCTTGAAAATGTTTTTCTTGCGATCAATTATCTTCAAGCTCCCATCGGCCTGCCAATCACCTACATCGCCAGTTGCAAGTCTAGCGTGAGCAATGAAGAAAACAATGAAATGCAAATTAGACGTGTACACACATACCTGTATGGAACCATTCATCAAAGAGAACCTCTCTGGTGAGATCTTCGCGCTTGTAGTATCTTGAGAACAAACACCTTCCCCTCGACATATTTCTCCACGAGTAGTTGAAAGGGTGTCGTACCCCATTTTAGGAACAGATTCTAGGCAGACGTCAACAATTGGCAATGGAGGGTCGACTGTACCAATCATGGACATTCATCTGGTCGTGCTACAAATGATCCGGCACAGCTTTCTGTTAAACCTACAATACATCAGAACACCTCAGAAAGAATTTCTCTCTATATAATTAACAAGTTAACAATGCTTTATATTAACAAATTAATCCAAGACACATTGTGGATCTCGAGGTTTCATCAAATGGACCATGTTACGTGTGAAACACAAGTGACAGAAATTGGATGAGTTAAAAGAGTAATACAAAGTACCATATCCTTGCAGAACAACTAGTAAAAATGTCTCGACATTGGAAGAAAGAGGTGCTGCTCCTGAAAGGGTAAGACGTATTTTCCCTCCTAGACTTTCTTTCACCTTTATAAATTCAGTCAGTAGAGATTCAGAAATAAAGAAATGAACAGATGGAACCAGCTCTTCTTACCTTGCTAAAAACATTTTTGTCAAATACTGGAGCTGCTTCTACATGCTTACAGCCTTTACTCATGTTACGCAGTTTGCTGCAAATTTTTCGAAAAGATTGAAAAATGCAAATAAAACTCTGAAGTAAGTGCATTCATTATCATCATCCTAAACTATTTTCGATAACAAGATTGTTCTAAATACAAGGAAGAGTGAATCACTTACTAGGAATAAGAAAGGTTGAACAATGCATGTTTGATGACCCCGCTTGAAGAAATCTTTTCTACTAAACCTGAAAATTTTCAACTTCCAACCCAATGAAACTGTTGTAGATTTAAATTTGCCAAGCTTTTTTGGTTTCTCTCCTGTTTTTAGGTGCGGAATTTTTTTCGGGGGTGGGATTTTCAAGAAACCTCTAAAAAGCACGCCAACACATTAGAATCAACGTAGAACCTGAATATATCCTGTCCAATACACGAGGAACTGCACACAGTACATTTGGCTTTGACTCTTTGATGTCTTCAATCAACTGTTAATGTCCTGAAGAAACATCATCAGGTTGGATTGTTTGTTAATATTTTTAAGCAACAACAATTAATTATTATTCACTTGCTTACCTTAATGCCAAAATCCAATTGAAGCAACTCAATGACTCGATCAAATATGTGCGCTAAAGGGAGATAGGACAAATATACATCCATCTCACTAAACTGTCAATGATAATACAACACATGTTTCAAACTAATCGTCACTTTTTGTAAAGGAACTCAAATTTTCATAAATAAATTAGCAGTAGAAGCAAGATTATGTAAGAGAGAAATGTTGCGTTAACCTCTTCATTCATGCTCTCCAGATGGTGATTCACTCCAGAAACGATAGAAAGGATTCTCTCATTGGAAATCATTAGTCCTTTTGGATCACCTGTCGTTCCACTTGTGTACATTATTGTGCAGATATCTGTCTTCTTCTTAATTGGAATATCAAATTGCTTGTTCAATCCCTGTAGTTGGATTGAGTCATTAATGAAAATAGATTTTGTCCATGAAACAATTAAAATCTTTCCTGTTAATTTACTTGCGTGCAGATCATTTCATCAATAAATCCCAGTAGATTGATCAAAGCATGAGAAGTAAGCAGAATCCTAATCCTAATTATATTGGGAGGAGACTAAAATAGAGTAGGTTACCAGAAGCAAAAAGTCATTCCAAGAATTTAATTTCACGCCAAAATTTCCAGCATCTTCCTCCTGCTCCAAAGTAACCTTTCCAAAGCTTACAAGAGCTGTATATATAACAGACGATAACATTAGTAACTTAATTGGATCTTCTAATCAATTTACATAAATACATGGAAATATGCTCTTACTTTTCAAGTATTTTTGGGTGTTTGGAAAAGTATACAACACCTACGGCAATAAATTTGAGGTGGTCAGCTGAAAAGGCAAAAAATGGGGCATGGGCATGTTGGAATTCCAAATGCTTTGATCCTTTAAAAGTTCATTACCCCGGAAATCTTCGTTTTCCTCTACAAATACTAACGAAATCTCAGCATGACAGATGATATATTCGACCACACCAGCACCTAAAAACCACAACTAAAGGTTATGGAAAGCAATTCTCCATTTTTCTTCTTTTATCTCTTGATGCATAGTTGGAAAGGGCAAGCAATAGGGAAAGAGGACTTACCTAAAGTATCATATAGCGGCACGCAGTAAAAATCATGAGCATTGCAGGCCTGCATAATATAACAATTTTCTAATTGAGAAATATGCAACAGACTAAGAACCGAAGAAATGACATTTTTCCCAGACAAATCCAATCGCACGTTAACAGACAAATGAAACGAAATGTAACAATGGAACAACTCAAAACCACTTAAGAAATTGTAAAATTTGGAAACTATGCGATGAAGATCCCTCAAATGCTTGCTTTGTCTCTCTGTGCGCGACTCTTATACTTTGTTGAACATTTAACTGAACACTGAACTGTAAATAAATTGCTTTGCAAGAGTTTGGCGTGGTGACATCTTTTTCATCTTAGAACTTAATTCTCATAATTGAGTGCATTTTTTTTTTACTGTAAGTAAGAAGACTTTTGATCATCAATTATCCGCTTACTTATGGCCCAATTCGAGCAATTGGCACCATAGATTCCATATCTACCTCCCTACACGAGCACATGGATCATTCAATGTAAATTGTAAATCTTCCAAAACAAAAGTTAAATGCAAGGAAACCATATTTCCATAAAATAGGATCAGAACTTTTAGACGAGGTGGTTTAATTAAGTTGAAACGAGATAAGTGTAATCTTACGTGTTCAACACCACAACTGCGAATGGAGACTCCAACTTGTAAAACTAAATCATATACTTCTTTGTTAAGTTAACCACAGATATTTATGATAAATCCCCCATACGGTTCACTTATCAAAGGCGCCACAAGGACAGAAAATAATGGGACTTAGAGAGAAAAGTAGTAATCTGAAGGACTGATATGTAATTAGTGAGGTCATATTGTTAGTAGTGAATAAATAATAGATAGAGAGATCTAGAAGCCATTCAGATAGTGACTAAACTGAATCAATTAGGAGAGGGGCAGCTCTCGAAACCTGCCTTGCTTTCATTTTTATTTTTCCATACGTTAATTCCAGCAAAATTCTGTTCAATTAAATAATCATTTTTCTCAGCTGATTGTTATATTTTCTGCCTCGAATTAAATTCAATTCCATCTGGAGATAATTGATTTCAGGGTGTTCCAGCCGAAATCTATCAATTGGTATCAGAGCCGTGAAATTCTGGGAATCGGATGCCAATGACTCGAATGGACAACCAAATTGAAGAATTGGAGAATTTGGTGACTCGAATTCCATCCTTGAGTGCAACCGTAGTGGAGTTAAAGGGAGACATTTAACACTTAAATGCGAGATTGGCTACTGAATGGGAAAAAATTAATGAGAGGATCGATGTGGGCCTCGCGACGGGCATGAGGGAGCTGAACGAAGGGCTACAGGCCATCGCAAAAATGTTAAAAGGGATTTCAATAGAACAGCCGGTCATACCAAGTGAAGCCAGTGGAACGAGGTCAACAAATTTCCTAGACAAATATTTTGAATCGGAGGCCATGCGGTCGGAGAAGAGGTCGCATCCTCCGTTTAGGGGAATTACCGAAAATTGGAATTGCCACTGTTTAATGGAATTGACCCAGAGTCATGGATATTCAGAGCAGAAAGGTATTTTAGCTTGGGTAAATTCTCAGACGAGGAGCGAGTGGTGGCTGCGAGTGTGTGTATGGAGGGGAATGCATTGTCCTGGTTTCAATGGAAAGATGGTCGACGGCCTTTACGCAATTGGGGGGGATCTCAAACGGCGATTGTTAGAGAGGTTCAGAGATACCCAGAATGGGACGCTGCATCAGCGATTTCTGGCCCTCAAACAGACTGGGACAGTGGCAGAATTCAAAGAGAAATTTGAGATTATGTCGGCTCCGCTGAAAAATGTGGGGGAAGAAACGTTAGACGGGGTCTTTATTAATGGGCTGGAGGAGGAGATACAGGCTGAAGTTCTGATGGCAAATCCGGTCGGATTAACACAAATTATGGACATGGCTCAACGGGTTGAGGACAGGAACACTCAGATCCATAAAGTGAAGGAGAAAGAGTGACCGTGATTTCGAAATGCTATGACTCCTAATTAGGCTAGGTACGAACAATGAACCATTCCTTGGAACGTGACAAGAGGAGCTCATCCAACTGAGAAGATGGGAACCAATCTGCCGAATACCACTTTGGGGTTCAAAAAACTAACTCAAGCGGAAATCCAATCCAAAAAGGAGAAGGGATTATGTTTTTGTTGCGATGGGAAGTACACTATTGGACACCAATGCAGGAGCAAGGAATTACAGGTGCTATTGGTGGACGATGATGAGGAGGGAAATAAAAACGAAGGAAAGAGACTGGAAGAGACGTATGATGTTCATGAATTAGAAGGGGTGGAGTTATCGATGAATTCGGTAGTGGGGTTAACTTCACCTAAAACTATGAAGTTGAAGGGAATGGTGAAGGGACAAGAAGTAGTGGTTCTGATCGATTCAGGGGCCACACATAACTTCATGTCATGGGAGTTGATTCGAAAATTGGAGTTACCCTTATCAGAGACACAGGGATATAAAGTACAGGTGAGAACATGCCTCTCAGTGAAAGGTAAGGGTAAATGCAGGGGGTGGGATTACACTTACAGTCTTTGGTGATTGTAGAGGATTACTTGCCTATAGATTTGGGCAGCTCAGATACAATTTTGGGGATGCAGTGGCTCAACACCTTGGGTACAGTACAAGTCAATTGGAAGTTATTAGAAATGAAGATAATTGTGGGAGAAAACACAGTCACTTTGAAAGGGAAGGAATGCCTGAGTAAATCTTTGATTTCATTAAAATCAATGATCAAAACCATACAACATGAAGGGGAAGGCATGGTAGTAGAACTTTGCGCGGTACAAGTGGACGATCAGCAGGGTAAATCGAACATTCCCCAACCTGTTCAGGAGATTATTACAAAGTTTGGAGCAGTTTTCGAGTCACCAGTTGGGCTACCTCCCTTGAGAGGTCATGAACATGCTATCACATTGAAGACAGGAAGTGACCCTATTAGTGTAAGACCATATAGATATCCCCACGCACAGAAAGAAGAAATTGACAAGCTGGTCACTGAAATGTTAGAGGCAGGCATAATCCAAACAAGTGTAAGTCCTTTTTCCAGTCATGTGTTATTGGTGAAGAAGAAATACGGGGAATGGAGATTCTACGTAGACTACAGGGCCTTGAACCGAGCCACCATACCTGATAGTTTCCCAATTCCAGTCATTGACGAGTTACTCGATGAGTTGCACGGCGCCACAATTTTTTCCAAACTGGATCTAAAGCCAGGTTATCATCAAATACGTTTAAAAGCCGGGGATGAATACAAATCAGCCTTTAGGACTCATGAGGGCCATTACGAATTCTTAGTCATGCCATTCGGATTGACTAATGCGCCGGCGACATTCCAGTCTTTAATGAATAAGGTGTTCAAGGGCATGTTATGGAAAAGTGTGCTGATTTTCTTTGATGACATATTGGTTTACAGCCATACCTTGGAAGAGCATTGTGAACATCTCAAAAGGGTGTTGGGAGTGTTACATGAGCAGAAGTTGTATGCGAATCGGAAAAAAATGTAAATTTGGATATACAACGTTGGAATACCTGGGACACTTAATTACTGTACAAGGAGTCCGAGCTGATCCTAAGAAAATCCAAGCAATGAAATCATGGCTAGTACCCAAGAATCTTAAGGAATTAAGAGGATTCTTAGGGTTGACGGGGTATTATCGGAGGTTCGTGGAGGGGTATGGAAAATTAGCTGAACCTCTTACAAGGCAGCTTAGGAAGGACATCTTCCATTGGAATCCCGATGCGGAATTAGCTTTTCAGAAACTGAAGGATACTACGACTAAGGTACCGATTTTGGCGTTGCCAAATTTTTCTCTACCCTTTGTAGTAGAGACCGATGCTTCTGGAGTGGGTTTGGGGGCGGTATTATCTCAGCAACAGAAACCTATTGCTTTCTTCAGCCAAGCTTTATCTGAAAGAGCTCAGCGTAAATCCATTTATGAGAGAGAACTCATGGCCATAGTACTAGCTATCCAGAAGTGGAGGCATTACCTCTTGGAAAGGCATTTCATAGTGCGTACAGATCAAAAGAGCTTAAAGTTTCTACTGGAACAAAGGTTGGTTTGCGTTGAACACCAAAAATGGGTCACTAAGCTGCTCGGCTATGACTTTGAGATTCAATATCGACCGGAATTGGAGAACAAAGCCGCGGACACTCTATCTAGACTACCTACTACAGCAAAATTGTCAGTCATGACCCTATCCAAGGTGTTGTATTTGAGTGAATTACAAAAGCAGATAGGTGCTGATGAAAGGCTGGCAAGTATTAGGGAAGCTTTACTTAAAGATCCCCTATCGATTGAAGGCTAGACACTGACTGATGGGTGCCTTCTATACAAGCAATGACTAGTCTTACCTAGGGGATCCGACTTAATCCCAAGATTACTCCAGGAATTTCACAGCAGTGCAATTGGAGGCCATTCTGGTGTTCTGAAGACTTACAAACATTTGGCCAGAGAATTATTTTGGGCTGGAATGAAAAAGGATATTCAGAAATTTGTGGAGGCGTGCTCAGTCTGCCAACATAACAAATATCTGGCTCTGTCACCGGTCGGGCTGTTGCAATCCCTGCCCATACCAGAAGCCATTTGGGAGGACATTACCATGGATTTTATTGAAGGGTTGCTGAAGTCTCTAGGAGGGAATACCATACTTGTGGTGGTGGATCGATTGAGTAAGTATGCACATTTTTTGATCTTGAAGCATCCCTTTTCTGCTAAGACAGTGGCTGAACTCTTCATTCAGGGGGTGGTCAGACTCCATGGTTTTCCTCATTCCATAGTATCCGACAGAGACAAGGTATTCCTCAGCAATTTATGGACTGAGCTTTTCCGACTTCAAGGTACTAACCTTCGTCGGAGCACAGCCTATCACCCTCAAACGGATGGGGAGACAGAAGTGGTAAACCGTTGTTTGGAGACATACCTACGATGTTTCGCTAATAAGCATCCACGTTCTTGGTCTGAGTGGATTCCTTGGGCTGAATTTTGGTATAACTCATCTTTCCACGCCTCTGCTCAGACCACTCTTTTTAAGGTTGTTTATGGAAGGGATCCTCCCCCGATTATACGCTATGGGACTTAACACACACCCGTGGCAGACATTGACCAGCAGCTACAGCAGAGAGATGAGATGATTGCTGTGTTGAAGTTACAACTGGAGAAGGCTCAGTCCCGAATGAAGAAGGTAGCAGACATAGGAAGGAGGGCAATTCAGTTTCAGGAAGGAGAACTAGTTTACTTGAAGCTCCAACCTTACAGACAGCGTTCCTTGGCTAAGCGGGCTAATGAGAAGTTATCTCCCAGATTTTTTGGACCTTATCCCATTCTCCAGAAGATAGGGGCGGTGGCTTACAAGCTCCAACTACTAGTTGAGTCCATCATACACCCTGTGTTCCATGTTTCGCAATTATGGAGGGCCATAGGCTCTACTATTTCCATCCAGCCCCTTCCCACCCTTCTCAGCCCGAATCTAGAATGGATGGTACAACCTGCGGAGTTGCTGGGCATCAGGCCAGCTAGTAACCCAGAAAACATAGGACATAAAGTTTTGATTCAATGGTAGGACCTTCCCTCCTTCGAAGCATCATGGGAACCATTTGATCTGATCAATTCTTAGTTTCCGAAATTTCACCTTGGGGACAAGGTGCTCGCATTGGCGGGGGCTATTGATAAACCCCCCATACGGTTCACTTATCAAAGGCGCCACAAGGACTGGAAATAATGGGACTTAGAGAGAAAAGTAGTAATCTGAAGGACTGATATGTAATTAGTGAGGTCATATTGTTAGTAGTGAATAAATAATAGATAGAGAGATCTAGAAGCCATTCATATAGTGTGACTAAACTGAATCAATTAGGAGAGGGGCAGCTCTTGAAACCTGTCTTGCTTTCATTTTTATTTTTCCATATGTTAGTTCCAGCAAAATTCTGTTCAATTAAATAATCATTTTTCTCAGCTGATTGTTATATTTTCTGCCTCAAATTAAATTCAATTCCATCTGGAGATAATTGATTTCAGGGTGTTCCAACTGAAATTCTGGGAATCGGATGCCAACGACTCAAATGGACAACCGAATTGAAGAATTGGAGAATTCGGTGGCTCGAATTCCATCCTTCAGTGCAACCGTAGTGGAGTTAAAGGGAGACATTGAACACTTAAATGCGAGATTGGCTACTGAATGGGAACTGAAAAATCATATAATAGTGCAAGATTTTAAGTAATTTTAACTTGAAATAATGAAAAAGTTAGATTATTCAAGCAATAATAGTAATCAGAGTTCAATTTATACTAAGCATCATATGCATTCATTCATGCATATCATAGAGATTCAAATGTAGAAAACCTGTTAATGAGCAGCCTGAACTTGGAATCAATCATTATGTCAGCACCACAGATCAGCCATAGTGGACTGTCAGATCCGACCCGAAAACCATGCGATTGCCGATGGTTGAGTCCAGAATTGAACCGCCATTTTATTACATATTAAAGGGTGATTATCTTTAACGAAGATAAATATCATTACTCCAGAAGAATTTTCTAAAAATAAAAATAAAAAATTCTTTGTTGCTTTCTTATTATCAAAGATTAATAAATAAAAGAGCACTCATCAACTCGACCAAGTAAAAATGGACCTTTTCGAGCCCTACTCTTGATATCCAAAGCACGTCTACACGTTTGATAAATTTACAAATGGTTTATAAAAATGAATAATAATGCGTCTGAAATATGTAGATAATAACCGGTAGTAATTATCAACGTATTGATTGAAATTATTGTTTAATTTTGACTAAATTTGTATCCCAACGGAGGCTTAAGTTATTTTTTGGGAGAGCTGGCATGGACACGTTCTTGACTCTTGATGTGTGCCAAGGCCAGCAATTCAAATGGCAAGCCAAGCTATGTCAGGTGTCACGGGCTGCAGCTTTGCTTAAACACCGTGTTGTAAATAATTTATTTAATTCGTAAAATAGTTAGAAAAGAGAAAAGAAAAAGTATGATTCTAGAGCCAAATGATGTCTACTCCCGTCATTTGAGTTTTTGTTCCGAAATCTATTATAGGGGGTATTGGTATTTCAAACATTTTCAAGCTTACTAGTGTTTTCCCCCTGCACTAGCCATTGTAATTTTCTGCTTTCGTCTATTGTAATTTTCAGTTTTCTAGCAATCAATGAAGATGTCATTTTCATTGTGTTCAATTTTATGTTGCAAGCTTTCTTAAAATTTTAATCAAATTTACTTTCGTCTCAACACGATCGAGAAAAGGCGGAAAGTAGTCTAGCGGAGCAGACTACTGCCGTACGGTGTCCCTTTTTGTGTTAAGAAGAAAGGTAACCCGTGAAAGTTGGTATCGGAGCTACGGCTCGAGATCTCGTTAAGAAAGCTATGAAAATTGACCCAAATTCCTCGAACACCACGGAAGTGAAAGATGTTCAAAAGAGGAACACTCGATAGCATTTGAAGGCGTTTGAGATGACAAACACTAGGTTGTGTTTTGCCATGGAGAACCTTGGAAATAAAGCCGAGGCGACACAGACGAAAAATCGGGAATTACGCATCCAATTGGATGAATGCCAGAGGCATGCGCAGCTATGACTGAAACTGTTCCTATCATACCTGAGTTGCAGGATGAGATGGGAGCGTTGAGAGCTCAATTATTAGTGCTTCAACGCGCGATTGGCAACGAGCAAGCCATCGCACAAGAGCCGGTGCATAGGCTCAGAATTTCAGAACCGTGTACCTACGGAGGTGTACGCGATGCCAAAGAAGTTGAGAACTTCTTGTTCGATATGGAACAATACTTTTTTGCGGCTTCGATCAAGGACGAGGCGAGAAAGGTCACAACTGCTACCATGTATCTAGGTGGAGATGCAAAGTTATGGTGGCGAACAAAGTACATTGATATTCAGGCCAACATGGTCCGAATTGATTCTTGGGATCTTCTCAAGGAAGCTATCAGATATCAGTTTTTCCCAGAGAATGTGGAATACGAGGTACGTCGGGCCTTACGAGAACTGAAACACACAAGCTCCATCAGGGAGTATGTGAAGGCCTTTTCAGGACATATGCTGAACATTCGAGATATGTCGGAAAATGATAAGCTATTCACCTTCATGAAAGGATTGAAACCGTGGACACGCACGGAACTTCAGATATAGAAGGTCATTGATTTGAACACAGCCATGAGAGCTGCTGAATGTATAAGTGACTATCAATCGGAATCCAGTGAGGATCGACCTTCGGGAAATAGTCAATCGGGTGAAGGTGGAAGAAGACCCTTGAGACCCAGCTCGAACTTAAATGAGGGAGAGCGTTACTTTCAGAATAATGAAGGATCCTATCAAGGCAACCACCAGAGTAACTCGCAGGGTAACTATCAAAACAGTCATTAAAGAAACTATTACGGCAGTACCAGTAACGACTGCAATCATGGAAAAGCAAAGGAGGGCAGATTTGATATCACTCCTAGATTGAAGTGCTTTCCATGTGAAGGACCTCATCGGGTTGCAGAGTGTCCTCAGAAATGGATGGTGAATGCCTACTGTCAACTAGCAAGTGGTGGCTCGAGTTCTAAACAAAATACCCCACAAGCTAGCCGTCATGGCGACACCGACTCCGAAGGGGACGATGATGTAATTGGTGTATTCTCGCATTGGTGCAATACATTATTGCACCGAACTACTAAAAGGGATAGAGTTCCCTTGAAAGAGTCGAAGATCGAAGAATCGAAGGCTCACACTTGCAAGGCTAAAGGTCTAATGTACATTGATGTGAGGATTAGTGGAAAGCCAATCAAGGCTATGATGGACACCGGTGCCACGCACAACTACTTCGCAAGTTCCGAAGTAGAGCGGCTCGGTCTTGTTCTGGAGAAAGGTAAGGGGAAAGTCAAAGCGATCAACTCCGCTGCTCAACCAATAGCGGGAATAGCACAATCCGTGCCGATCAAAGTAGGTCCATTCGAAGGAAGGACAAATTTGCCAATAGTTTAGATGGATGATTTCAAGTTGATTCTCGGATTGGAATATCTTCGGGATACAAAGACAGCAATGTTGCCGCATTCAGACTCATTAATAATGATGGGGAGCAAATCATTCATTATTCCCACAGAGGTTGGGAAAACTGGCTAGAAAGGCATCTCGACCATGCAATATAGTAAGAGTTTCAAGAGGAATGAACCCTCATTTTTGTGCTCTCTTCGAGTAGAGGAAATCAAAGAGACAACCGACTCTACTCCAAAACCTATACTAGGTTTGAGGAATTCGAAGACATCATGCCGGATGTGTTACCAAGGAAATTGCCAACAGGGAGGGCAATTGATCGTGGGATTGCACTTGTTCTGGGTGCCAAACCTCCCACCAAGGCTCCATGTCGTATGGTTCAACTGGAGCTTGAAGAGCTTCGAAAGCAAGAGGGAGAAGTGTTGGGAAGTGGGACTATCATGGAGCACACTTCCGCACTACCACAGCATACAAACTACTTGCCTCAAAGGCGAGACGACATTGCAGGTTCTCAGAAGACTTGCCTTATCCGTCAGCAAGATGTGACAGATCATCAGAAACATGTAGGCTCACTGGAGCCCTTTTCCATCCTGAATGAATCAGTCGAGAGTGGATTGACGAACTACATTAGTGGATTGCCAAGAGTTGGAGACTTTAGCACTATCATCATCGGGATGGGCTGTTTATCTAAAGATTCCACGTTCAGCACAGCGCCCAAGTATGTATCAGCCGAAGAGACCGCTCAACTCTTCTTCAAGCCTATTGTCAAATACTGGGATCGCCTATCGTCAATGATTGAGATTCTCGATTTATTGGCATATTTTGGACCGAGTTGTTCAAACTTCTTGGTTCAACTTTGAGCATGAATGCTAGCATTCACCGAAAATCAGACGGACAGACAGAGCAATTCAATTCTATGCTGGGAGACTATTTTCAGCACTTTACCTCTGCTTCGTATGAAATTCGGGTGAAACTTTCGGATGTGGCTCAGTTGTGTTCCAATGTTCAAAAGAGCTCTTCTCTCAATGAGAGTCCTTTTGAAATTACTACTAGCTAGCAACCGTTACTCCTCCATACTGCAGATACCGATCAGAAATAGTACAAGAAGTCTGCAGATTTGAAGCAACCAGTTCTTAAAGTGAAACGATCAGAAATGAAGGTTGCTGAGAAGATTCTTGGCTACCAAACTACTCGACCTTCTAGGAAATATCTTCAAGAGTACTTGGTCAAATGAAGCGGATGCAACAACGAGAAGAATACTCAATGGATCCGAGGACATAGCCAAACAAATGGGGGAGAATGTCACGGGCTGTAGCTTTGCTTAAACCCCGTGTTGTAAATAGTTTATTTAATTCGTAAAATAGTTAGAAAATAGAAAAGAAAAAGTATGATTCTAGAGCCAAATGATATCTACTTCCGTCATTTGGATTTTTGTTCCGAAATCTATTATAGGGGGTATTGGTCTTTCAAATATTTTCAAACTTACTAGTGTTTTCCCCCTGCACTAGCCATTGTAATTTCTTGCTTTCGTCTATTGTAATTTTCAGCTTTCTAGCAATCAATGAAGATGTTATTTCTATTGTGTTCAATTTTATGTTGCAAGCTTTCTTAAAATTTTAATCAAATTTACTTTCGTCCCGACACGATCGAGAAAAGACGGAAGGTAGTCTAGCGGAGCAGACTACTGTCACACGGTGTCCCTTTCTGTGCTAAGAAGAAAGGTGGTCCCGTGAAACCAGGACACACGTAAAATAAAGAAACACATGCTTGATGGATAAAGATTTAAAGAAAATTAAATAAGTTGAAAAAGACTAGGTATAATGATCCTTCTAGATTTCCCAGCAACTCTCCAACCTTATCCTAACACATCTAAAAGAGGCAGTTTTTTGACGTCATCGTCAATCAAAACGACGTCGTTAATCCTAAAATAAAAATTTAAACCGCCTCATCGACTGTTGGCTATTTTCATATTTCCTCTGTAAAATCTATCAATTCATTCCTAAAATTCACAAAATTGACATACACATCGCCGCGCCCGCAAATTTCCTCTATCGCCGGAGACAAACCTCCAGTTCATGCACCGTCTAACCCGTCAAATGTGAGTATCTATTTCGCAATCTTCCTTACAATTTTGAATTTTATTTGTGACGGGTCCTCTGGATTAATTTGAATCTTTTCTTTGAAATTTTGCTTACTGATTACTGATAATTCAATTTGAAGTGTAAATTTTTGGAGATTATTGTGATTTTGTAGATGAAATATATGAGTTAACTTTGAGCATGTGAATTTGCTTACTGATTATGTGATTAAACATGATTATGTATTTTTACTTTTGATTTAGATAAATTCCGTATAAAAATCATGATCTTTGGTAAAATATTTTTTTAAAAAAAAAATCTGCGGGTCGTGCACACGGAGCATTTGCTCCAAATTCTCCGTCCAATTCGGAGCAAATGCTCCGTACTACGCACAATTCGGAGCGCACTCCGCAAATTAGGAGAAATGCCAGCAACGGTCCCCTTCTTCTGTTCACAAAATCTGACTCGCCAGTTGATTTGGTCCAAGGTCTTTATTATCTTCTCTTCTCTTGGATGTTCCGATTTCTCTTTCATTTTTTGCTCCACCATGAAATGGCCAGATATTCTGGTTTGTTGGTTCTAGCTTCGATGTTATGAGCATCAATTGTATCGATCTGCGATTCAGCTACCATCTTTACTCCGATATCTAACTCACATCGATCTGCTGCATTGGAACTCTTCTCTCCCTCCGATGGATCGTTTGGAAGGTCAATTTTAAACCCTCCCAAAACCCCATTGTCTCTTAATTTGTGTTATATGCATATAAATCCTCTTTGTATTTGTTTTTGTTTTTCTATTCTCTTCTTGTTGTAATTATCTATTGAGCATATGCTGCGCTCGTTGCTGTAGTTGGTGCCATGATCAAAATAAATGCAAATTATTTCCTGTTTCATTCAAATTTGATCGATTTCAGCACATAAGAAAACTTATATTGTTAAGTCAATTATTTACACTTTTGTTGATGTTTCATGATCTGGGCTGTTAAAAGTAGGGGCTATTTCTTGTACTTTTCTGAGTGTTTCTGGGTCTGGGTTGTTGAACTGGGTTTTCATTTAATTAATCTGGGTATTTATTGATTTGCTTTATTCTTTTGTGACGCTATGAGCTCAATATTGTTACTTTTGATTTCAACTTCTTTTCGTTTTTCCTTTGTGTTTTTTATAGTTTATGCAAAGAACAGCATAGAAAGAGGAGATAGGTAAGAAGGAAGAAGAGGTCACACCTGCTGCAGATTTATCTTCATCTGGTATCCCTAAAAAATGGTATTTTATTTTTATATTTCAATTTTTTTCCCTTTTTAACATATTGAAAGTTAAGCAATTTTTATGTTTCTTCAATGTGGTCTACTTGCAATTTAAAGAAAACTCTCATTCATATGCAATTTGATCACATTTAACTATGTATTCTAACCTTATGCTATCTGGGTGCATCTAAACACGTGTAGTTAGTATTTCATATATTTGGTCGATACTTTACTTGAAAACATTGGCTAATGGTTGCTTGAAACTCTTTCTATGAGTACGAAATTATTTTTCTTATGTTATACGTTGCTCAATACAAGAAAGAGGAGAGGAAGGGAAAGGAGGGGAGAGATTTAGCGTGTTTAGTAGTTATCGTTATTTTTTCTTATTTTTCTTATATTATTTTTGTTTGTGTTTAGTAGTTATCATTATTTCCTCTTTAATAAAAATTATGGTTTAGGCTATATTTAATATTTTTAGTCCTTTGCCTAAAGCCTCCACTTTGTGAGGAATGAGCAAAGTTTCACCTGCACTTCCACTTTCTATCTGCCTAGCCTTCATTACCATACTCAGAAATCAGCTTTCAATAGATATATATAAGTAGTCTCCTCTGGGATCACATGTCTTTGTCTAATTATTTTTGTTTTTATATGTCCTCAATCAAGTGCTATATTGAAATATAAAGATTACTATTCTCATTTTATAACCACGTTCTTTTCTTTATAATACTAGAGTTCTCTATTTTATTTTATTTTTCCCACTTTATGTTCAAATGCAGTGTTGTTATTGTGGAAGGGGATCCCCATCCTGTGGCAACAAGAGGTCGGATGTCATTTCTATGTTTTAACCCTTCTATTGATGTGAGTATGAGAGGTAGCATAATATTTAATTACTCCAGAAGTTTGTTTTGGTAGAAACTCAATGAAGGTCATCAACCAGAAGCCTCTACTACGAATTCTAGCCAACAAAGTGAAACAATATCTACCAGGTTTCATTCCCCTACCTTTTGATCATTATTGACGTGATATTTAGATATTGAATATAAGAGCTTATCATGTCTTAAACTTTGTTTTTTGGTGGACAAATTTTGCCAAAAATTGCTTTTTTTTACTATCACTCAAGATTTAAGATGGATGACATGAACTCGTGACAATTTCTATTTCACGAGATATTTACTTGATACTTTTCTATTTATGCTTATTAATTGGAAGGAAGGTTTACACTTTTGTTGATGTTTCATGATCTGGGTTGTTAAAAGTAGGGGCTATTTCTTGTACTTTTCTGAGGGTTTTTTGTTCTGGGTTGCTGAATATATGTTTACTTTGAGAACATTTTCCCCTTCCCATGTGTAGGTTGGTTTTTGGCCTGGAAGCCAGTGCTGGTGCATGTACCTCTGGTTCAAGAGATGTTTGGTCGGCGGAAAAAAACCGTTAAGCCAAAGCCTGCAAATCGAGGCCGCTTCACACGATATTACAACACTATAAACGCCCAGAATTCCTCTTAGTGGTGAACTTCCCAAATATAAGCTGTGAGTTTCTTTCATACTTCTTATTTGGTGTAGTAGTTCGATAAAAATAATGTATTTTGGATGCCCAGTGGGATATGAGTTTTGTATGGCAAACATGGATCTCTCTTGGAACTTAAAATGATATTTGGTAGGAGAGCGTACAAGAGTTGAACTTTGATGAGATACAAATTTGAGTGCTGGATCTCTCTACCTAATTCTTGTTTACTTCGATTAATTTTATTCAGTTGATCTAAGTCAATCTTCAATCTTGGTTAATTTTATGACTGTTCCCCTTCACTCAAAACAATAGGTCATCTTCACCAGAAGGTTTGGTATTTTGCTGCTTAACTTTTTAACAATATCTATATACATCTCCTGGCATTCAAGAAATTCTTTTGCCTATGTTTCCTATGAATTAGTGCCAACATTACAGCTTTGTCCAGCATAACAAGAAATGAATAGATAATGTAGCCAAATGATATTTGATTTAGTTCATAAAATAAATCCCCACCTCCTTCATTCCACTGTTAGTCTGAACCTATATTTTCTAAATAGTACCAATTGCAGCTTTGTTTGAGTTTGAGGATTTTCGTTTATGCTGAGTTTTGAAAATTGGAATAGAAATGTTTCAGTTCTTGATTTCCTCATGGTTTTAACAATAGCAGAAGGCTGCAATTCGTCCACCATTCGGGTGCATCATCTCGAAGAATCTTTACATTGAAGTGGAAAAAATTGCAATAATAATAACAATTCAACCTCCTGTTTTCTTTTGTACCAAAATACTTGCTCCAACTAGATTTATTACGTTGTTATTAGCTGCAAAAATGATTATGACCACACACAACATTCTTTCTGTTTATTAAGGATCACAATCTGTACTACATTTATTTCATTGTATTGCATATGACGACTAAGCACAATAGGAAAGTTGGCATCAAATTTAGTCCACGCTATTTAGTAGCCAACTAAGCTCGAACACGTGCATTGCACGTGCCTCCACTAGTTATATTACAAAGAGTTACAAATAACTTTTTTTTAAAAAAAAAGTTTGGGTAATTGCAATTTAATCTCTAACCTTTCATATTTTGTCCCCAACCTCTAATAAATTAGCCAAGTCAATCCCTCTTCACAGTTTTTGTTAGTTTTTGACGTTAACCAAATAACGTGACCTACACGTAACACATGCTCTTTTGATAAATGTTTTTCACACGTTGAGCTAAACAGTTACAATAATTTTTTTTTATCACACATCTCTTATTTAATCTTATCCCGTCTTGCCCAACCCAACAATCAATGTAATGATGATCATCTCATTTCACTAATCCTCTCAATGACGTTGCTTTTTTTTTTTTTTGTCAACAGTTAAATCCTCTGCGATTTGCATATATACGAAATTAGAGAACAAGAATGCAGAAATTTTCGATCATATGAAGAACCGGGACTTTAGAATTGTACACCCCCTCGAAACTCCATGCTGAAAATGAACTAAAAATATGAACTTTAACAGTTCTATATAATCTGAAGGTTCCAGACGAGAGTATTTTCGAAGCATTAAAAGAGGTAACTATGAAATGAACTAGACTTAGACTCAAAATCTCTAGTCGTATACTTATTTACACTTCGGTATGCTACAAGCATGTATATTTTATACTGTGTATCAAGTCTTTGAAGAATGTAACTTGGAATCCATGGATCGCTTACTGTACTGCAATCCTGCGCCCGATGCTTCAGTGTGAGACGAGACCGATGGTTTAAGAGGCTGGAAATTGGCATTTCCCACAAACCAGTAGAGAGCCCATTTCAAATTGCAGAGCGTGTACTTGAGAGCTTTGGTCCAATTCTCCTGTTTATTGAAGCTTTGTGTAATAGAGTAATTTTCGACCTTGTCATTTTCAATCCTGCAAATACGTGTAATAATGCCAGAAGCTAACAATGATTATTATAATGCAATATATACCGAAATTACCACAAGGACATATTTGGTACGCAATACTAGATAGTATTATTGACAAAATTTCAGCTTCTTTCTATTTTCTAGTATTGTCTACCGTACCAAACACGTTATATCTTTGTGCTCTGCGTTAAGTTAGCCAAACCAAATTTTAGGACATAGTGGACATTGAAAACAATCCTTCACAAAACAATCCAAAGAAATTCAACACATAACACAACTGCAACTTCTTTCACACAATTAGACTTCAAGAGGCCAGTGGTGTCCTTCCGCAAATTCAAGCCTTGAATGATTTTAGTAGGCAAGAATCGTGGGATTCTCCAATTCCATTGCCCTAGGTGGTTCATATCGACTTCTCGAGTCAAGTAATGGAAAAAACACCAAAACAATATTATAGAACAATGCAAAGTACCGTCGTACATCATTTATGATATTTAAACAGTCGCATTATTTGTTTCTATTAAGTATTCTTGGTCAATTTAACTTTCTGGCAGAACCATATTTTATTTTGTTTTATTTAGTAATTTCTAATTACCAACTTCCAAACAATAGTTTTTCAGTTAAAAATTTCTCAGTTTCCAAATATCGTTTCTTAACACCAAGTAAATTAAAGATCAATTTATACTTCAAAAAAGGTCACATTATAAAAAAGAAAAATGTTTTGTGGGGGGGGGGGGGGGGGGGGGGGGGGGGAGAGAGAGAGAGAGAGAAACTTAGCATAATAGTAAAAAATATTTAAAGACGCTTATAACTGCTACACCATAGAATTATAAAAGTTCATTAGACAATTGTATGTCGACCAAATCATTCAAGAAATAAGACGCACACAATAACTTACTTGTATGGAAGCTTAAAATTTGACAATTGTATCTCCAACAAATCATTGCATGAAATAAGACGCACACAATCACTTACTTGTATGGAAGCTTAAAACATTTCTCAGGAGAAATGTTGTTTTCTATATCCTTTGCCTTTGCAAACTCAGCAAATTCCTTCAGGCAGCTCAAGAACAATGTCATCGCTCTGTCGTAGCGAGTACTCCAAAACAGATTGACGGGACCAAAGCTGAGAAAACTCGCATTAGCTGAATAGAATGACCAGAAGATGACAAAGTGCACAATTACAAGCAAATACATTATTCAAATACAAATATTACAGATGACCAATTATATTACAAAAGCAAGAAATCCATAAAATGGATGGATGTGGAGCAATAAGTGAACAGAAAGAAGAATTTGTACAGCCAACAAGATTTGGGATTGAAGGGAGGTCAAGTTTGTGCAATAACTCCAAGCAGCCAGAGTACAACTTATGAAAATTAAAAACATATTTTCGGAAAATAAAAAGTAGCTAAGATTATGCCGGTTCGGGCTCCATTAAAATTAGTTTTCTTGGAAAAATGTATTTTGGAATAATGATTTTTTGGAGAATGTGTGGTTAAAAAGGAAGGAAAAATTTTGGGTTTATGTGTAATATTTAGCCCTCGTTTGAAACCCATTTTGAGGAGAATATAAATTTTGGAATAGTGATTGATGTGAGAATGTGTAGTGGAAAAGTGATGAAAAGTTTTTGATTTGTGTGTAATATTATTTTATTTGGAGAATGTATGGTTGAAATGAAGAATGAAAAATTAATGGGTGTCAAACGGGGGCTTATTTTATTGAAAAATGTGTGGTTGATAAGAACAAAGAGAAAAAAGGCATTAAAATTAAAATGGACCAAACATGATGAGCTTAGTTTTTAGGGAAAAATGTATTTTGGAATAGTAATTTTTTGGAGAATGTGTGATTAAAAAAAAAAGAAAAATTTTGGTTTTACGTGTAATATTATTTTATTGAAGAATGTGTGGTTAAAAAAATCATTAAAATGAAAATGAAGCCCAAACAGGGGCTATATTAGATCTGATGTGATTATA
Organism: Fraxinus excelsior; assembly: GCA_019097785.1. Lineage (NCBI taxonomy): Eukaryota > Viridiplantae > Streptophyta > Magnoliopsida > Lamiales > Oleaceae > Fraxinus > Fraxinus excelsior. Next base: position 21,574,201 of record CM032642.1, read on the forward strand.
TTATATTTGATGGGATTGGATAGATTATTAGACTTTCAGATTGTATACAACTTTGAAAATTAATAAGAATTACAGTTAGACTGATTTTTTCTTCCCCTGAAAGAAAGACAGATTGGAAATAGACAGAACTTTTGGAAATCAGCACCCAAAGCAGCAAATCCTTATTTAAGAATTAACCCCCAAAGACCACAGAAAAAAAATGTACAAAACAAACTCACATAATGGTGCAATGATGGAAGTTCAGACAAGCTCTGTTCAGTTCATCTGTAATTCTAAAATCAGATATCCCTCATGAAATTCGAAATTCAACTTACAGTTCATAAGTATTGCTGCTGCTATCCATTATGCGAGGATAACTTCCCAGAGGAATAATTTTTATTTGATATCTAGAAAAAAGCACATTAAGGGCACAACAATTCACAAAGTAACATGGATCATTTGCAAGAATTTCAGGATTCTACATGTCCATTCCTGGCAACGAGATACAAATCCCACACCATCACTGCTTCAATATTGGAAATAAAATACAATAAGAAACCAAAGGAATTAACAGGAAAAAAAAAAAAAAAGCTTTCTTCAAGTTCCAATAATGTCAACTTGTGGGTGCAAGGAAAAGTATTCGTACTGAATACTGTCAAAGTGACATAAAAAATTTAAGTGTGAACACTTGAGCGAATATTACATCAATCTGACAAGGTGAAAGAGAAAATTTCAAATGGTAGCAAATATTTAAGATCAGATCTGGGGACTAAAAATGACTTACCAGACTTTACCACTACACCTTAAAAATGATGGTACTAGTTTCTTCAATGGTTAATATATATTTTATGCTGGTTGCTGACTGCGATTGATGTTCCAGGATTTTTATTCTCTGTATCATAAACTTAATTGTATAATTAAGTTGCTTGTATTATTAACCACTCTTAAAAGTCCAATTATCATGAAATCCTTAGCATGAGTCCAGGAACACACCCCATCAACAATGTGAAGAAGATATTATATAAATAGAGAGATTCTAAGCAGGTTAAGCATTTTTGCCTCAGGAAACTAACAATACTCAAAACAGCAGACATAACATAAATCCTGTTCTTATTATTATTATTTTTACTTTCGAAGTGAAATTTGTAAAAGGATACTGAAACTTTGGCCTGAAATATTGAGACATTGTATGGAGCAGAAGGCAAGCTTGGCCCCATGCAGCATTTATCTCATCCCATTCAACCTAAGAATAAGCATAAAAAAGTGAGGATCTCAATTAAAATCAGTTCTCGATAAATGTGCAATAACATACATGCAGCAAAGTTCTTCGACCCCTTGAAACTGTGTTTTGTTTAAAGAGAGAGCAGGATGTGAAATAAGCTTTAATCATATAGATTCCAGAAGGAAATATACATTTTACAAGACATTTCAACCTGTCTATAATTAGGTATGTGCGACAGATAAAGAAAACATTATGTTGGCGCATTGAAGGAATCAAATAAAATGCACATTTACTTTTGCATACCGGAATCTTAGGAAGTCTGCCCAGGCGGAAGTTGTTAATTGTTCCAAAGTCTCCATCATACCAGATAGGGAAGGCATCATTGAGCACATTCGTATGTTTCAACAACTCCAAATGAGCTTGTGAAACTTCTATCTTGGCCCAAATTGCATCTGTCTCCTCCTGTTGACCAAATATTTGAATCGTAAAATTTACAATAGCCTTCATCAAGAGAACATCTACACTATATTGGATCTAAGGTATAGACAGTTGGAATCCCCCTTCCTCGAATTTACATCTTTCCAGCGATGATAGGCTAGAGATGCAGGTACTCTGTGGAAGGGAAGGAGTAGGGGAAGGAAGATGTCCACGATATAATAGCAGAACCAGACCTGATGTGAGATCATTTGAAACTGAAAGTTATTGAACTCCTGCCAATACCTGGTAAAGATAACAGATGTAATTAACTATTAAACCAAAAAGTTTAAGGTTCATCCGAACAAAAAAATAATAATAATAATAATTTGAGGGGAAAAAAAGTTGGAAAACTAAAAGAAAAAATCTTACAAATACTTAAAAATCACTGTATAATACTACAATACAAACAATTCCATCACCCAAATCTCTATTAACATGTGAAGCTTGTCTGAGGCTTACCGCTCTTCCAATTCTTTAAAGCGACAAGATTTTAACTCCAGTTCCTTCAGTTCAGCAGTGACTCCTGCACATTGCTTCTCTGTTTCTGCAATAGTTGCTTCAAGTTTCCGTTCTTCTTCTTCTATCTAAAACACATGGAGTTCACACATCAAGGAGTAGATGAGCAGACAAGTGTATCCATTTATTACAAAGTAAAGATTTAAACTCCAAGTAGACATATTCAGAAAAATATTACAATTGGCACTAATGCATTCAGAAAACACGTTAACGATAAGTGATCTTACAAACAGAGACTTTTCTTCTATGGTGGCATATCTAGATACAATACATAAAAAGTTGAGCCATAAAATCTCAAGTCCTCATCGAGTCAAAGTGGAAATTCCCTTTCACCTTCCACAATCACCTGAACTTTTCGATTCTAAGCAAAATACAGAGGAAAACAAAATGGGCTGTCTCCCAATATTGCATGGTGTCTTGCTCTTATTGCCAAACCTATGTCAAACAGATTTTTACACCAAAATTCTGGTTTGTATAGCCCGCAAAAATATGATGACAACAATGATGATCCAGAAAATATTTCAGCTGTTGGGTGGGGAGATTGGGAAGAGGAGTGAGGAAGAAGCAAACGCATTGATGTATTTGACAATAAAAATACAAAATGTGTATTTTCATCAGAGCTTGAGAAACAAGCACCTTCAATTTCTCCTTAAGAAAGTCAGCCTCGCTAAGAACATTTCTTTTTTCCCCTTCCAATCGTTGAAGACAGGCTTCATAGGCTTCTATGTCCCTGTTCACGTCTTCAACCTCCTTATCAAGTTTATCAGATAACACCCGCATGCACTCAAGACACAAAGGCTGCTCAACCTGAATAGTAAAGAAAAGACAAGGCAGAATAAGACATTAAAACATGATCGATGCATCAAATTGCATGGTTTCTTTCAGATGAATGGGGACAGATTACTCAATTATACATTGAAGTTTTCTTGCTGATAACCCGTGAATTGGATAACTTTTTCATACCTGTGTTTGTGTTGTGGCAATCTCGAATGCACGCTTCAGGACAGTTATTGTCGAGTGAAAGCCCGAATTATGTGGTTGTGACGTAGAATTAGTTGAGCCGCCCTCAGGTGATGGCAAATTGGAACCCCCTCCATCAGCTCCAAACTCACATTTGTACACTGAAGCCGCTGGTGGAGGTAACACCACAAATGACTCTTCTATTGCTTTCCCAGACTGAGTAGAATCAGGCTGCATTACTCCACCTCGTGGATGAGGAGAGATCCCTGCTACCTGAGTCCTTTCCTTTGGCAACATGACAAATGAATGGTCCGCACGTGTTGAATCTAAAATGCTACCAGTCCCATGAATTGGAGAACCTTGCATCCCTGCAAATTTTACTCCAAATCATTCATATGAATGTATCATTGCATTACCTAAGCAATATGTTGGTATCCAAAGTATCTAATATATTCCATTTGAAGTTGGATTTGCACTGACGCATCAACACTTCTCCTCTTCTAGCCCACTTAAGGGAAAATAAAGTAAACCGTAAATTCCATATATACTAAAGCATAGATTAGCAAAATTCATCCCAAGTATCCAAGTTAAAGATCTGCTTAAAGAAATAAACTAAATGAATAAAGAAAATTTTAATTTCTTTTTCTTTTAATTAGAGCCGCATCTCTATCAAATTAATTTTGAATGCTGAATCGCAAATTCTGTTGGTACTTCCCTTTAGGCATCAATCAGATTCTTAATGCCAGCAAGCATCTACTCCTATGAAGCTGGAAAGGAGTAAGCCTGGGCTGTTTCTAATTGTAAGAAAGCTGGAACTCAGTTGAACAAAAAAGGTTCAATCTTAACAATCTTTAAACTTATCCAATTATGGAAGCCTAAAACAGAAAGGAGCTACACTTTCTTTCTATGGCAAGATGTAGAGACAGGTGGTGGCCAGTGAGGTCCCTGTCCCCCACTGAAGGTCGAGAAAATTTTTTTTAAAAGAATTTTGTTTTAGTTTTTAATATTATTATGTTTTGGGTTTGAAAAAAAAATTCAGTCGTTCTATTGGAATACGAGTCCTGCTTCCGTCGCTGCTATGGCTTATACTCCCCTACCCCGCACCAATGATTTGAACTTGAGTACAAAAGAAATGCCTATTGAAAATTCTCATTTCGTTCCAAGATCCACAAGGAAATAAATCTGAAAAGCTAATTCTTTCTACAATGATATTCAGATGCATTGTTAGCTGTTACAGAGAGGGTCCCGAATCGAGGGTAAGGTAAGGCAACGAGAGTATGAATACTCCGATAAAAGTACATAATTGGATAATGCCTGCTGTATCAGAGCTGCACCTATCCCTCTGTCACAGGCATCGGTCTCCAAGGCGAAGGGCTTTGATTCAAGTGGGGCCATGCCGGAGTTATGGTCATATTTTGAAATCTCTTCCATAGCTTCATTTTATTTGAATTGTCCTTTCTTCAACCAGTCTGTCAGTAGCTTAGCTATCTTTTCGGGGTTCCTCGCAAATGTCCTATACTACCAATTAAAGCCCAAATCCCCCAAACCCATCCCACACAACATCCTTCAAGGATTTCACGCTGGTGGGAGTTGGCCACGGTGGTGTGGAAGATATTTCCAGTGTAGATTTAAGTCTAAGATGAATCTCATTGATCACACAGATACTCACTTCCCCATTTTTACAAAAATATTTTTTATTCCAATACCACAGAGAAGATATACACCAGAGAACTATAAAACTAAGTGAAGATAACCTAATGCAGCCATCGAAGCTCAAGATGGAATCTATTGAAGTAGGGTCAAACTACAGCCTTAAACAAAATCAGGGGAAAAAAAAGAAGAAAAGAAACTAGAAAATTTAACTTGCAAAATCATGTAATTCACAACCTAAACATAGAAGCATTTCACAGAAGTGCTGTAAACCAGTATAACTAATTACAGTTTCACAAGTTAATAAAGATACTTCTAAAAAATCATTATAATTAATTACAGTTTCATTGGTGTAAATATAGACCTCTCCGCTGTACTAAACGTAATGTATTACTTCTTTAAACCATCTCGTACTTCAAAAACAGAAAAAAAGAACTTCGCTTTATTTATTTTGACGCTGACGATCGTAACTTGAATCTTACAGCTCACATGAATTAAAAAAAAAATAAAATGAAATTGGCAAATACCAACAAGGATGGAGAATTCTAACCGGAGGCGAAAAATTTGTCGGCGTAAGAATCGATGCCGACTATACAGAGGCTCTGACGACAGTTCTGGCACAGAAATCGCGGGAGATTGGAATCCACCGGTAACGTCCGACCCTTATCAACCATACTGTTCCCGCTTCCGCTTTTCTTCATTAGATTAATGTTCGATTATTTGATTGATCAATTGATTTATTCTCCTCCGAAGCAGCTATCAACTGTTAATAATTGGATTCTGATTTATCTGTTCTGTTTGTCAAATTGCCATACAGAAATAGGGTTCCGTTATGTTGAATGATTTGTATATGCTTTCTTTTTTTTGTTTTTTTTTTTTTTTTTTATTTTTTTTTTTTTTGTTTTTTTTTTTCCCTTTTTTTTTTTTTTTTTTTTTTTTTTCTTTCTGTACTTTCAGGGAAGTTTATACCACTTACAAGTTTGTTTCATGTTGGTCCCTTAACTTTAATTTATTTCATTTTTATCACCTAATTTACATATTTGTTTAGAATTCTCCAATTGTCCTAGTGCTTTTTATTTATTTTAGTTTAAAAGATGTCTTGAAATATTAAATCATCAAACTTGCTTTGCCAAAGAATTTTCTTCGCTTTAATGTTATCATTTTGGTAAAGCCACATTTTCAATTCTAACCAATGATTGAGTTGGTCGATTTGTACTTGACAAGAGGCGGAGTTGGTTTAGTTTTTTCCTTGAACACATGATTCTTTAGATATTAAAGATAAAAAAGGACAACGAGATCATAACGTTTTGATGCACCGTACAAGTATGAATAAATAAACACAAAATCTTCATTGAACATTAAAGACATAAAGCGACTATGAAACTATAATTTTCTCATAGTGTACTGTGTAAAGGGATAAACACAAAACCAATAAATCGTTTTATTTTTTAAAAATATTGGGAAAAATCCCATTTTCATCATTCAAATTCTGGTGGTATTTACTCTTCAATCGTGTTCTGTCCTCATCTGATTTACCCTACCAAACAATCGCAGTCAAAAGCAAATTTGCTCACCAACGACGAACTCTAGTGAATACTTTTTATCAGTTCAAAGTGTCTTCTCAAACGAAACAAATAACACTCTAGATTCTAGTTGAATCTCCTAATCAAATAAACTAGAGGGCTGCTTTATTCACCCATAACAAAATCTAATATTATTTACTTCATAAGCTTTAAGACTTCAAGATTTCCTATTGGCTAATAGCACCACTGTAACGCCATGTTTTTAATCAATTCCATGTGGTAGGGATTACAAAAAAATTCGATTAGTTTGATATCCATGGATTCCAATACGGGGTGAGGTGGAATGGGACGGGACGGGAACGGGTATCAGCCGCCCCCACCTTGTCCCATTTAGTATTATTTAAAAAAATTAAATGTATGGACAAAATATGTATAATATTAGCTAGTGGCAAACGAGTCCCTTGCCCTGCTCCGTCTTAAGAGTGGCATAGGGCGAGGGTGCCCGCCCCGCCCTGAACTTGCCCCATCGCCATTCTGGTATGTGAAACTATAGGTTCCGTCGGCAAAATTCATATAAAAGTAAATTTTACTATTTTTTAAGCTTTTTTAAACATGCGCTAATTCAAAAGTTGAGCTCATTGCAAATTTCCACCGTTCTTTAGGCAAAATTGAACCGAACATATATTGTAAACTACAATTGGATGGACTATAGATTTCTTTATCCAGCCTTCAAAATACTTTCAATAAATAAATTACTGCCAATTGGGAATAGAATACCAATTCTATATTCTTGTTGAATAATGGATATTTGGTAGGTCAACAGCATAATCTTGCATAAACCTTTGACTTTGGGCAGTATTAAGATGAACCTTACCTCATTCTTTGCTAAACTATTTCTAACTTTTGTACCTATGGGAATTCTGAAACTCATCTTCTCTGTATTCCTGCAGTTTCTGGTGATAAATGCAAGAAATCATTGCCAAACTCACCTCTGTGGCAGCAATTCTTTTGAAGTGAGATTTCCTTTCCAATTACAAGGCGAACGACTTCAAAACTGTGGCTATCCCGGTTTCGGCCTGGATTGCAGTATCCAGAGAAACAAAGCTGTACTCAACATTCCTTATTCCGGAGATTTTCTTGTCCGGGGTATCGACTACCTCAAGCAAGAAATCCAGCTCTATGATCCAGATGATTGCCTCCCGAGGCGGCTTATGGACTTGAACCTTTTGTCGTCCCCTTTTATGGCAGATTATTATCGGAACTATACTTTCCTTAGCTGTCCTTCAGATTATACAAGATCCCAGATCACTACCATTAACTGCCTTAGCAATTCTACAATATATGTGTTGGCAACTTCTTCAATGAATCTTGCCAGGGCTATGAACATGTGCAGTATAATTGTTACTTTGCCAATCCCAGTTTCATTGGCATTTCAGAACCAGGGATTTTCATCTGACCTCAATGGTGATCTTAAATTAACATGGAATGTTCCTGATTGTATAGATTGTGAAGTAAAAGGTGGTATTTGTGGATTTGAGAACAGCAGCAGCAGGGTAATTCAATGTTTTTCGGATCCTGGAACAGGTAATCAATTCCAGTTGTCGTCAAATTTCATGATTTTTGCTTTAAAAAATTTAAAAGTTTCTTTTAAATATCTTTTAGTATGCAAAAACGTTTGGATATGTTACTTTTTTCTTACTTTCAAGTAAAAAAAGTTCGAAAGTAAAAAAATAAGTAACTTATTTCCAAATTTGATCGATAAATATATTATCTTAAAACTTATTTACTAATTGGTAAACTTGCTTATAAAGTAAAGTTTTGTGTTCAATATGCTTAAAGGACATTCTGACTTTTTTGCTTGGGTCAAGACATTCTAAGTAGGGACAACTATGAAGGTCAATGTACGAACTATGAATGATGCAAGCATAGTTTATAATAATGGAATTATTATTTTTTATATAGAATTGCAGTTGACTCAGATGAAGATAATATTATACTATTGATAGTTTGGAGCCGTAAGGCAATGTTCGAGAAGATTTTTTTAATAACTTAAACTTTTAGATGATATGATCATTTAATATAACATCATGCTATCATAATAATTTTATTAGATAAAGGATAGGAGAGCCATTTTTCTGTATCACGGTTACATACAAAATTGAGAGAGTTTCCGATCTCGGTTATAAACTTCTTATTCTCGACTTTTAGTGAATACCTGCAGCGACAAGTGAAGTAACTTTAACGTTGAGGGCGTTTGAGAGTGCATTTTTGCTTTAACTTTGTTCACATTAATCTCGAGTTTGCGATTAGTAACCGAAGTCCCGACAACAAATCTTGCTATGAGCCTTTGAACGTTAAAACTTGTCAAAAGTCCCGACTTCTAATCTCACCATGTTTTTAAGCGTTCGAGCGTTCAAACTATTGGTAATTCAATATAGTGCATAAAAGCTATGCATAGCAGTGCCATTATGATCAACACTTTAATTTACTTCTGACTTCAATTTTCAGGTAAGTCCCGGGGTCTGCAAATTTTCAAAATCATTGCCTTGTCCATGGTTATACCGGCCATCGCATGTTCATTTGTTATATCATGCTTCATGTGTCTGATGAACCGTCGACGTCAGGCCGTTGCTGCAGCTCGAAATGCAGCCACAGCTACAGCTACAGCCACAGTAACACCACAATCTGCTGCAGTGGTAGCGGGCCTTGATGACTCTACCATTGAATCCTACACAAAAGTAGTTATCGGAGAAAGTCGACGCCTTCCGGGGCCTAATGGTGTCACTTGCCCAATATGCCTTGTGGATTACAATCCCAAGGATACGCTTAGGTGCATACCTCAGTGTGAACATTGTTTCCATTCTGAGTGCATTGATGAATGGTTGAGGATGAACGGTACGTGTCCAGTTTGCAGAAGTTCGCCTTCCCCTGCTCACCCTACTACTTGAAAGGGTATTTTCGTTATGTAGCACTGAACAACGTATGAAAAATTCAAAAAATGTTTTCAACTCTAGGAATTCCCCACTTTTTTTTAAAAAAAAAATAAACATCTTTTGTAAACCTTCATTCTTTTGTACATAATTTTATCTGATATTCTCAGTTGTCAACCATATGATTCTTGCTCTATATACGTGATATTTTTCATGTCTCCCGGGCTATCCGAACCACTATGAATTTTTTCTGCGTGAGCCTGGGGCCAAAGTAAGTGCTTCAGCCCGGATGGCATGGCTAGTCCTAGTCGTGTATAGATTTGGGGGAGAATGTTAAATGTATAAAAGAAGGTGGGTAGGAGTTCTCGCCACCCACACAGGCAGCTCCTTCTCAATCCAAGAAAGCTTCTAGGATATTCTCCCTTTTATCCCAGTTCTTTAAGTCGAGTAAGCAAGGGTAAAACAAATATTTGTTGAATAGGGATAAATTTCTCATAGCAAGGCTTGTTTATTGGATAAGCCAACACGATAAGTGTTGTCCCGACTCACAATCTTTGTTTTCTGAGTCTCTCAAGCCTACGGCCGGGTGCAATCCTCGAGCCGGTGCATGCCTCTGAAGATGGCTTCCTCAAAGAAAAGATCTCTTTTGCCACAGTTTGATTACGAAGAGTCTGTCTCCGCTCATGGAAGAGTCTAGGACGTAAGCTTTTTGCATTATGTATAGGGAACTCCATAATAGATAATCCTGGAAGATATGAAAATCCTTAAACTTCACCTTTTTGCATTTAGTCGAAAATCGATTTCAAGGTTTCTAAATTTTCTGTTTATTTTCATTTGTGTAGTCCACTCCAAGAAACATAGTTCAACTCCCTTTTGTGGCTACAACATCCTTTCAAATTATCAGCCAAACCACTGCAAAACTGTGAATATATCAATCGGAACTGCAGTAATAAATCTTCCTTATTTGGGAGAGTTTTATGCTCAGAATAATCTACTATGTGACTCAAACAATACAACTTTATGATAGAGAAATTTTAGGCGCTTTCAGTTTTGTGTTTTGAATTTTGAATTTATTTTGTGTTTTCTGTTTTGAGTATCCATTTTGAAATTGTTGAAAATACGTTCTTTTTGACATTTTGAAAACACTCAAATGCGTTTTGAAAATTTTGGTTTGATTATAACTGAAAACACGTTGTCTTTGTAAATTTTTGAGTTTTCTTTCTAAATTTTTAACTTGTTTTCAAAAGCATGTTTTCGAAAATAAGAAAGAGAACGCGTTTTCATTGTTTTGGAAAGTCGAAAACGAAAAATAGTAAAAAAACCATGCCCTTAATTTCTAGTAATTCTTATCAAATACCATCACGTTCTTACATTCAATATAACGATGCGGGCTTGAAATAGAAATAATTTAATGAAATTCTTTATTCGTTCTTCAAATTTCATGGTCACGATTGACGAGATCCGAAGATGTTTTTTGATTCATCAGAGTGCACATGAGGAATTAGTAGCTGAGTAGTGTATTCTTGAGGTTGAGACTGGACTTCTTAAACTATATTAATAAATTTTGCATTAAATCTTGCGAATGACGTTTCAACTTATTTTATGTGGAAACTGAGTGCTATTGAACCTTTATCCAAATTTTAGTTAGTTTACGAAAGTAAGACATGTTTGTGGATTCAATACACATCCCTTTTGTCCTAGTTATGTAGTAAGGAAGCAATTTAATTTTTTAGCTTGGTCACATACCATCACGTTCTTGTTTTCATTATAATGACGCGCGCTTTGACAGAAATAATATGCCCCTATTTAAATAGAATATATAATGTGAAATAATTTGGACCTCATTATTTCACATTATAATGAGAAGAATATTAATTTTTGAAAAATGTGTGGTTAAAAAAGAAGTAAAAGTTTTTAAGGTTACATGTAATATTTTTTTTTGAAAAATGTGTGATTGATAAAAAAAAGATAGAAATAAGTTATAATTTAATAGAGACATAAATTCTTTCTTTGTTCTTCAAATTTCATGGTCAACATTGACAAGACATGAGCATGTCTTTTGATTCATTAGATTACATGAGGAATTAGTAGCTAAGTAGCGTATTATTGAGATCGATACTAGACTTCTTAAACTATAGTAATAAATTTAGCCCCATGTTTGTTTCTAATTTTAAGTCGAATCTCTACCGTTGCTGCAGTTGATGAGCCACAATATTTGACCACTTTGTGCATAATGGGCCTCACTTTTTTTTATAAAAAAAGGGTCAAAAAAGTTCTTTTCTTGTTGAAATAATTGGAAACAAACGGGGGCTTAATCCTAAATCTCGTGAACGACGTTTCAACTTATTTTACGTGGAAATTGAGTTCTGTCTACAGTAAACAATCTCATCCACATATTCACCCAATAAAATATTCCACATACAAACTAATAAAGTTACTTTAAATGACATCCACATATTCTTCAAAAAATACTATTCCTTACATCATTCTTGAAATTTTAATGGGTGACAAACACACCCTTAGTTGGTCTATGAAACTTCAATGCAACATAATTGAGTTTGTGACGCAACCGAGTCACTACGTAACATGACAACTTATATTACTGATATAGACACAAGATCAGAAACATAGCTCAAAAAAGCATGGGGTATACCGTCGTGTTTCAAATGTGAATTGCCAATATTTATTAAAATTTATTTTTAAAAACCCTAACAAAGACACCTAGAATTTTTTTTTTTGTCGCCAAAAGATGGGGAGAAAGTCGAGATGACCAGCTCACCGACAACAAAATTTCAATGGGAACTTCTAACGAGATTGCACAAATATCGGTGTCACAAATTGCACAAAATAATGGTTTATAAGAATAAAATACAAGGAAAACACAAATTCATTATAAATGTCGTGGTGCTCGTACTACAAGCAACGGTGAAACTCACTCCTCTTAAAACTAATAGAAAGCACGTAAGAATCAAATTTTTTATACTATTGCCGTGAATACTGTTTTAACCCATCAAAAAAATCTTTTAAAAAATACACACATAATCAGATTTATATTTAGAGTCTGTTTGGTAGAAATTAAAATTGAAAAACTAACCATTATTGTTGACTTTTACTAAACGAGTGAGACCCAATACGGTCATATTTTCAATTTTGATTGAATTTTAATTGTTACCAAACATGCTCTTACTTTTAAAACATTTAGGTTGATTCATAAAAAAAACCCATCATCATCACCATGCAAAAAAATAGTTTTAACATCAAGTTGTTTAAATTTTCAATCATAGTTAGCAACAAATGCAAGCATTACAAAAGATAACTTTCGCTCTCCCGAATCCCAAAATTATATTTAAACCATGTTTGTTTGAAATTATAATACATACTTTAATTTAAGTCAAAGTCAACTCATTTTAGTTATACATTTTATGAAATTCACAATTTTTCAGTCATATATTTTGTAATTTTTACCAAAATTTATTAAAAATATAATTTTAATCTCTACCAGAGATTAGTCACTTTAGGGTGTGTTTGAGCCATATTATTGTGAAAAAATGTATTTTAGAATAGTAGATTAATGAAGAATGTGTGGTTAAAAAAGAAGAAAAAATTATTGATGTGATGAAAAATATTATTTAATTTATTTTATTGAAGAATGTGTGGTTGAAAATGAGTAGAAGAATGAAAATGAAAATTTTAATGGGTAGAAAATAAATTATTTCTATCAACTTGCACAAGATTAAAATAATAATAAAATAAAATAATTTCTTCCCATTCACATTATTCTCGTAACTATTTTATCTCTCTTTGGCAAAAGAAAGGGGGAAAAAAAAAAAATTACCATTACACATGGCACTTTCTCTGAATTTTACCAGCTCCAAGCCTCCAACTCGAGTTTTACTCGCTATATATGCGGACGCCACCTTGCTCTCTTCTTTACATTTCCCATCACATTAAACTCGCAAGTCGTATCCATCTCTCAGTTCGCCGCCGCTCTCGCTGCTTACTAGAACGTCCAATTGGAGGTATAAAATTCCCAATTCTTCGTCCCGCCCTCTCCCACATTCTGATCTTTCACTGTTTTATGTATATAGCATCGGGTATTCAAAATTTGTTTTAATTGAATAAAAAATCTGTTCAATTTAATTGTTCACGCATCTTAAAAGTCTCAAATAAACATGCATGCCTGTAATTTTCGTGTCCAGTTAAGATTTTAAATTTTTCTTGTCGATTTTAAACCAGGGTTTGGTTTAATTTGAATGATCTTCTATCGGCATTGAAAAACGAGATGAAAAGAATATTCTGATACATATCTGTGTGTGTGTATATATTTTAAAATTTATGGTTCTCATATCAATACTATGACCCTTTAAAGAGTCTGATCTTGCTGTATTTTTGGTGCATCTCTTCCAAGAGCTAAATGACTCTCGCTTTTGGTATGGTTTCTTAGCAACTGATTTGTATTCTACGATCAGCTGCTCTATAGTTGAAGGTTTTCTCTGTGATTTTTCTCCTTCTATTTTCGCCTATATATTTATATGGTTTGTATTTCTTGAGTCTTGACAGAACTTTAATGTTTGATTTTTGTTCTTTGGCTTTCGCGCATGATCGCTAGATTTGAAATTTTGATAGATGATAATTTTTGCTTCCTTGGCAAAATGGAAAAGATGGAAAACAACATCCTAGGTGTCTAAATTTCAATTTTTCCATGCTTTTCGTGTAAGGTTGAGGAATTTTGGATAATGTAGAAAATAATGGAAATTTTTGTCATTCCCCATGTTTGACACACATTCTTTCAAAATAGATTCTTTTAAAACTTATTTTCAACCACATTCTTCAATAATATAATATTTTTCATCACATCAATAACTTTTCTTTACTTTTTAACCACATATTCTCATCATATCACTATTTAAAATACATTTTTTCCTCAATAATATCCATCAAATACACCTTCTTGAAGTTGAGAACACATCTTATTTGTTGGTCTAGGGCCTCTGAAATAGAGAAACTTTAAGTGGGTGTTTGGTGGGGATTAAAATTAGATTTTTAGTAGATTGTAATAGAAATTTTTGAAACGTGTGGTTGAAAAACTGTGGGACTCTTAAAAAATGTGGTTAATATTGATTGTTTGACTTTGACTTAGATTAAAATCTGATTTTAATCCGAAACAAACATGGCCTAAGTCTTGTTGCTGAATTATGTGTATGTATATTTTTGTTATTTTCTCTTTGTTCGAGTGAACATAGCTTTGCATTCTCTAATCACAAGGAAACAGCTTTTTGAATTGTCATAGTTCGAAATTTTTAAATCAGAAATAATGGGGGTCTTTCAATGTAAATAAGTTATGACATGTAAGTGTTTAGATTCGGTTATCATGTTGTAGAAACTTAAGGTCAATTTTATCTTTCTTTCTGTTTAGATATCATGAACTTGTGTAGCGTATACACCTAGGGGAATGTGCCTTTTTGTGTCAAATAATTATACATGACACGTTGGATTCTCCATGTATGCATACCTAACATGTCAAAACACGCCCTACAAATAAGTGAAAGTAGAAATTAATAAATAAGCATGTCTTAGGCCTCCAATACGTCGAATACACGTGTAAAACAAAGATCAAAGATCAAACGTATTATGCGCAATATAACATTGCAAAGTAGATGAAAAGACGGCTGAAGTTATGATACCTTTTTGTTGATTTAACTTACTAGTTTTGCGCTTTATGCTGAACTATGCCTTAACGATGCCGTTTAGAATATTTACATTATAATCTTTAAATATTTGTTTCTTCTCATAGAAGAAGATTTAATATGCATTTTCTAGATTTCTATTGTTAGTTGTTGCTACAGGCCTATCTAATATATATTTAGTTATTAAATTGACATGACCTAGCCATCTTGTGTCCTTTTTTTTTTTTTTTTGAGAACCGCTGTTTTCCGTGCTCCTATTTTGTTGTATTTGTGTTAACATATCTACCTTTCTGTGACATAGATATGAACACGGAAACGTGTACCAATTCTGAATCGACTCTTATTTATGAGATTATGTGTTAATTATTTTTTTCACCTAGAACTCACTTAAGAAAAGAGGATAAAATAGAGCTATAGATGCGCATACTCTAGAATAAAACTTTACAATTATCATCTGTTTTGAAATATAAATTTCGACGACATTTGTTGCTATCTTTCCTCTTTGTATAATTATGATGTTCTGTTCTTGCTAATGATTTCATTCCTTCTCATATTGGCAGTTATTGAAAGAATGGAAGGAAGTGTCTCCAATGTTACCACGGCAGCTGAACTTGTTCCCTGTCCCACCCCTTCACGGAAAAGATCTAAAAGGGCTCAGGATTCAGTAACAGCTTATACTGTTCAATGTGACAACTGCTCAAAATGGAGGTTCATCCCTACAAAGGAGAGGTATGAGAAGATACGAGAAACAATATTGGAGCAGCCTTTCCTTTGTGAAACGGCTCGTGAATGGCGGCCTGAAATAACGTGTGATGATGAACCGGATCTTGTGAAGGATGGTAGCTGGCGATGGGCAATAGACAAGCCTTGTATTCCTCAACCTCCTCCTGGCTGGCAACGGATTTTACGAATCAGAGCGGAAGGAGGCACAAGATTTGCTGATGTGTATGTCTGTGATTCTGTATATGAATTACATTTTAAGGATTTGATCTCTGGAAAAGGTCATTCTAAATTCAGTTGGGTGACTTCATTTTCTTAACAGGTATTATGTTGCTCCATCAGGCAAGCGATTCCGATCTATGGTGCAAGTTCAGAGGTACACTGCTTCTCTTGATGGTCGTTAACTGCTGCTTATGTTTTCAATGCCTCAATTTAAGATGAATGAATAATTATTGGAGGGTCTGTATTTCCAATTTCAGAATCTTTGATTTGCTTTATTTGTTTTGAGTATTTCCTGGTGTTTTCTTTTTTCAGTTATCTGTCTGAGCATCCAGAATTCCTGGCTGTAACAACGGCACAGTTCTCGTTCCAAATTCCTGCACCAATGGAGGAAAATTATGTAAGAAAACGTCGAGCTTGTACTACTGCTTCACATGAGATGGGTGATGATGAGATGCCAGGTTTGACATTTGATGCTGACTTATTAAGTTTCTAAGTAGATACGTATTTGATTTTATATGAGGTCATCATGTTGATCTATTTCCATACTTGTTCTCTGCTGCATTTTATTTCTTACATAGTAAGATGATAGTTAAGCTTGATAGTAATAATTTTTATTATAGATGCTGCCAATCCCATCTCCTGGATTGCTCCAGACCAGATTGGGGATTTTCATTTTGGTGGGGAAGGGGACTCTCTAGATGCCGGGACACCATCTAAAAAGTGAGGTATTTTTGTTATTTTCCAGAATGCTTAAATTGTTTCTATTGTCCAGTGACAGATGTAGCCTTGATGTTCTACTTCACTTTAGTTGGAGGGGGGAAGCTGTAGAGAGTCCTGTGCCTTCTTTCACCAGTTTGTACTGTTTGTTCATCATTTCTCAGGGACATGAAACTTGAAGTGGCATCCTAGTTATCTATTTATCATTCATGCCATGCATAGAATTGGATATGTTTCACCTTTAAGTTTTATCCTGTCCTCTATTTATTACCCATTTATTAGTTTTGCAAACATTTATTTGCTTGAAAATGTCTCACCGACAACGGTAAGTTTACATTTTGTCTTCCCGTTGTGATAAATAATGTATTTTCTCGTTGACTTAAGAAAGTCCTAATATATGCTTAATATACACGCCTTTGTTCCAAAAATTGTTTTGTTTTCATTGCCACAAAGCTAGAGAAGATTAAATCAAATCGATAGGCAGAAGACGTCAAAGTTTTACTGTTGATCCATATACCATAGAGCTGCATGTTGCTTGGTTAAGAATGTAAAACTTATCAAAAATAGACCTAATTTATCTGTACACCTGCACTAATAAATTTGGCCCCAAGGAGTTTTTGTATTATATGAACTTATTTAGACGTGTTCATATAGATTCATCAGTCCTCTTTGTGTTACCTGTGGTGATGGTATTGTATTTGTGGCATGTTATAGGCAAAACATCCCTGATTTGGCAATTTATTAAATGATGTTTGGTCTTCGGATCTTTAACTTGAACTGTGCATTGAGTGTCTCTATCACATTGGCAATGTGACTGTCGACGAGGGTGAGTGGCAGTGTTAACATTTCGAGTTCTCATTCAAAATACAACATGATTCAGCCTTTTCATTTCTTTTCATTCATCTCTGGAAAAGCTAATCTAATTGAAGGGCACTTTTTCCTAGCTGCTTTAATTTTTTACGCTGTTCAGAACTAATAGAAATTTCCTCGTTTATGGTTTAAGGTTTGTCTGCCGATAATCCCAGTGCAGGCAGTGAATGTAGAGATCATACTTCACAACAGATGCGGGGTATAGCCTGTAGAATGTAGTGTATATAGGATGTATCAGACTGTTATCTGATTTTCTGTTCTAAATACATTTTAAGGAAACAATCCTAGTTCCTTCGCCATATTGTCTTGGTACTGATTTCGTGCATGCAAGAACTATCGCAGTTGATAATTTATGTTTTCTTGTAATTTATATTGTTACTTTGCTTGTATAATTGTATTCTGTGACTTCCCTTCGAGTTTATTGATGTGTGAAAAAGATAAAAGCAGCTGTCTATTGTTTGACAAAAGTATCATATGTAACAATAAATAGAAATGTTTGAGCAAAATATGGGATGAAACAATATACAGAAATGTCGGCGTATTAGATTAGATACATGTATCGTAAATTTTTACTGAACATGTCTCTACAGTGGAAGATACTAAAATTCGGTTGTTGAGGTCTAAATTTTTTATGGACACCACATTCTCCGTGGGATTATCGTTTGCTCGTATAAGATTCGAATTGAAGTAATTGTCTCATAAGGACGAAGTTCGAGGGATAACATGACGAAGTGCATCATTTTTCAAATTTTTTGGACAATTTTTTACAAAATCCCGCTACACCCTTCTTCCCTTCTTCCTCGACCCTATTGTGCAACCCCTTTCCCAGCTCCCTGTTTCTGCACCTATACGTAACGGGATGGTACGAAAGCATAGAAAATGATATAATATAGAGTGTTGCTACATTTACAGGGTGTGTTTGGTGCATATTAAAATGAGAGAGCATTTTTTTTTTGAAGTGATGTGATGGGGAGTTGGAAAAGAAAAAAAAGTTATTGATGTGATGGAAAATATTATTTTATTGAAAAATGTGTGGTTGAAAATTAGTAGAAGAATGAGAATGAGAAAAATAATGTGCATCAGACAGGGGCATAGAAAACTTACAACACACACATGGGGGGGGGGGGGGGGGGGGGGCGGGGAGGAGGGGGGGAGGGGGGGGAGGGGGGGGGGGGGGGGGGTTGGGTGGGGGCTGAGTGGGGGGAGCGGGAGAGGCTGGGGAGGGGTGGGGGGGTCGGGGGGGGGGGGGGGGGGGGGGGGTGGGGGGCGTGCGGGCGGGGGGGGGGGGAGGGGGCATTATTTCTATTGGCAATATGTTCTCTTTCACATGGAGCCATCCCCATGTGAGTGTCCGTAAACATTGTGTAAAAAAATGTTTCTGTACTCATCATTTTCATAATATATATTGTAGGGTTCATTGCCATCTAAGCTTGTGAATTTATCATTATGCCAGTTGTCTAGGAATCACTGTGAGCAAGTTCATCAGTTTCTTTAGCTTGATTACTACTTGGGAAATAACCATCTATGGCTTCGGACATTTTTTGAAAGTGCTCTCATTCCGAGAAATTCTTGATCTCATGTCGAGGTTTTCAGTGAATGAGGTGAGGCGGTGAGAGTCTATAAATAAAAAATTGTTGGAATAATTTTTACGCAGTGAATAAAATTTCTAGAATATGACTTGCAATTGCAAAACAGTAAGAACGAAATGCATAAACAGTAACAACAAAATACATAAACAACAAGAACAGAATGCATGAACAATTTCAGAATTCAGAATAAGGATGATCGAGGCGAGAACTAGGCTCTCTATCCTTAAGACGTTTTTACCCCGTCACACGGTGCTTACGGTATGTTGTAAAGCGTCTCCCAAGATATAACAATCACACTTGCAGAAGCAGCACTTCGACTGCAAGACAACGAACCCAAAACCGAAGCACTCTCTGTAGACTAATGCAGAAAGAAAAATGAGTATGTATACAGAATAAATTCGTGATTTTCTGTGTTAGAAATGAAAGCACGAGGACCATTTACATAGAGGATAGAGTGGACGGTTGAGCAATTTCCATACAACTCTCAACTCCCACTCACGCCCACTTAACACACCGTTTCAAGGTTGTGTTTGCAACCTATGTGGGATTGGAACGGTTTTTCAATTTTTTCTTATTTATTCCTCTTATTTATTGTCCAACTTTCAACCATAATTTCTCATTAATATTGAAATGGTTTTTCACAATTAAATATTCTACACTCATCTACTCGGAACGTAGAATTTAATTGAACATTAATTTCAATAAATCGGACGTCGGGTCTCACTTAAAATTGTGGTCAAAGTTGACCCACTTATGGTACAATTTCCAACAAAAATAAGGTAACGACTTCAAGAAACACAGTAAGACCTTATCTATTTCACCAAGAACAGATTTCAAACTCTGATAATCACACAAATCATTTAAACACCACAGCTAGCATATAATTGCCACATGATCATTCACGAAATGACACAATGGTTTTATTCAACTGAACAAGTTACTATAATTCACGCAGAGGCAGGAGGTTTATCAGTTTTTCACTGTGCGAATACCCAGTGTTCGTTTGCTGCGACTTCAAGCTCCAAGTTAGCTGCAGATTGTAGCCACAGATGCCTTAGGGCTTACGTTTTTTTCCCTTAGGGTTTACACTTTTCGCCCTGAGAGACTCAAGCGAGATCAAGAATCAATCTCCAGAGCCACAGTCAATGCTCTCCTGGGATTGCAATTTTCATTTTCGAGAAACTCAATAATTATCATTCAACAAGCCCTTCCATGCATTCCCATGATAGCTTTATTGAAGAATTTCGTTACGATTGAACCTGCATGCCTGACCCTGATGGTGTTATTGATGTAACTGTGGAGTTGACAATAGTGGTGACGAAGAACAATACTATTTCAAATTCGATCACAATAGTCGTGACGAAGAAAAACTGGATAAGGAAAATAAATGTTCTTTAACGTCTCAATTGCGAATTCAATAACACCGACAATCACGTGGGATCAATTGCAACAGGTGATTTAACTAAAAACCTTTTTGTGAGTTGAGTTCAGTGACCGATTTGTATAAGATTTAAGTTTAGTCAGTAAATTGAAACTTTGCTATAATTTGAGTGAGAATGGGGTAAACAGTAGCAATTGTCCCCAACCTTTCATGCCATTTGAAATATTGTCCCTAGCCTTTTGGAAATTGGAGCTATTCATTCGCATGATTTCCATTTATTTTTTCGATTAGTCAATCCATTTGAGTAGCAAATTGAAAAGGTGTTATAAATGTATTTTTACACTTATTTGAGCCACTAAAAGTGGACATTTGGGAGTGTTTTTATTGATTAGATATTTAATATTTGGTTATATTGTGATTAATTTAGGAGAAAACACTAAAAGTGGATATTTGGGAGTGTTTTTATTGATTAGATATTTAATATTTGGTTATATTATGATTAATTTAGGAGAAAACTCAGATTGTACAAGTTTGGATGAAATTTGATTGAATTTGTATAAGATTGAAAGTCGAAGGACCTGTCTGCAATTAACATATGATTTTGGCTTCACAAAGAATACAATGCCGGGGACCAAATGCACAGATTGAAAGATAGTTGACCCTTGCAATCTCAAAAGGCCAAAGATAGCACGGGCAAATTCGGAGAAAATTTCCAAATTTTGCTTGCTTCCGAGTTTGACTCAAACTCTACCATAAAATTAGGGTTCACAAGATTTTAGGATTTGCAGAAGATTTTGTGTAAGATCCAATTTTTTCCTTCACGGAGATTTCAAAACACGATAATGAACTCTACTTTTTTGTTGTTTTTCTTTCATTAGTACGAACAATTAAATTCATAGTTAGAGCAACAACATAATTTACGTGTGATCTTTTAATTTAATTTTTAAGATTCTAATTGTTAGATTTACATGTGTTGGTTTTATTTATAGAGTATAACACTTTGAACTAATTGGCCACTAATTCAACGATATGTGAATTAGTAATGAGCCGATTGATAATTATAGATTTAGACCACATAATAAAATTTGATAATTTGGATAAAGTGTAGATATATTTTTTATGATTATTGTGATCATTACACGAGTTCTTAGAACTCTAATGCGTTTAATTAAGGTAATTTGATTAATTAAGAAGGGTTCGATCGAACGCTATAATAAATAAAGAATCTTGATGTACGAATTAAATGTGATCAATAGAGGAAATTATAAGTCATAACATCCATATTCATACTTTCAAACCCGAATTTTATTAATTATGTGCATTTAGATAATATTAGTATAATTAGATAATTTAGATAATTAATCACAAACTATTTTTTTTTTCCATCAATTAGAAGTTAGAAATAATAAATTAGGAATCAAACGATCCTCTGAACTCATAGATTGATTCTATTACTTATTACAATATCGTACACACTTATAGACGCTCTTCCATAGCAATTGATCTTGGTCTTTAAGAGGAAAATCTTCCTGCAATATTTTGTGTAGTGATTTTGAAATACGAGCACATGGAGCGAATAGTATATTTCACTTATGTGCATTTGCCTAGAATAAACTCTTTAGATAGGTTCAAGGGCAGGGTGATGTGACAAATAATAATTGGATGTTGTGTTTTTATTTTATTTTTTAAACTGTCAAATCATGTGTCGATATATGTTTTCTTTGCTTTTGAACCCGTCTTTGAGTGTGTGTCTAGCACAATTGACTATGGTAGTGCAAAAGGATGGCAAAAAGATGATGTCTATGTGGCAACGTTTATGAATTGATAAATTCTACTGTAAATAATAATTTATCAAATCGACAAGTGACGGGCCTTATTGGGGGGCTCCTGGGCCCACAGGTGCCCCTCAATAGAGGATTGACACTTGTCGATTCGGTAATCCATTAAATAAATTATTATGTACGTGTAGTTTGGTCCTAATGAATTTATTGGAAAATGGCATGGCAGGAGTGCGGTGGGGGTGGTTGTGGGTAGGGTGTGTGAGGTAGAACAAGATTACAATTTTTCTTTTTTTATTTGTTTGATGAATGAATGTTTTATTTATTTATTTTCAGTATTTTAATTAACCCAAGTACTTGCCTAGGTCTATAGTGAGAGAGGAATTTGATCTTCCTTCTCGCTATGCTATCTTAACGATATGCTAGTCAAATGAATTCACTAACGGAAAAATATATATATTCATTTGGATTAATGATGTTAATTTTTCAAAGTTAGAGGCATAGATGTAAAAAAAAAAAAAAGGTTAGGGAATGAATTTGCAAAAGAGGCATAGATTTTTGAAAAATGGTTCGAGGATGAATTTGCAAATAATATGAAAGATGAGGAAGCTGCTATTTACTCGGTGCATATACCCATATATAAACGTCACTCAGATGTTCTCGTCACTCACTTCCAGGACAGCTCTCAAAAACTCATACCCTCGCATCAGTTTCGCTCTCCTGTACTGCCGTCGCCGCCTGCTTTCCGACGCCGGAATCTTTCCTCCAATTGGAGGTATGGATAGCAAGCACGCTGATCACCATTCGCTATTTAATCTTCTATAATTGTATACGAATGTGTGCAGCTCCTGTATTATCGGGTTATCTAAAGTTTAGGGGCCATTCTCTTCGTGTTTCAGTTTTGTGTTTTGAGTTTTGAATTCGTTTTGTGTTTTGTGTTTTGAGTGTCTGTTTTGAAATTTCTAAAAATACGTTCTTTTTGTCATTTTGAAAAATTGTTTCCGAAAATATAAAAATGGAAAACGCGTTTACTTTGAAATTTTGAGAATTTTTTTAATAATATTTTATTTAAAAAATCTGATTATTCAATAAATTTAATGGTTTAATGTTAATATATTATTAACTGACATATAAAATTTGAAGTTGGTGAAACTTAAAATGTTTTTTTTTAGATATAAAAAATGCAACCTAAATTACATTTGGCAAAACACTTCAATTGATATGATTAAAAGTTTACATGTCATGACAAAAATTACATGTAAATTCAAAAAAAATCCATTTTTAACTTCAAGTTCTTTAAAAAATCACTATTCTAAAAATGGAGTCCAAAGAGGGTGCTTAATTTCAACACACTTTCTTGCATCCCGTTAAATCAATAATCTTATAAAGTCCTGTCCGATTTTTCACAATTTATTTGTCTCAAATTTATTTTTAATTATCCCTATCTTCTAAATAAATTAAGTTTATGTATAAACTCAAAAAAATTCTTTATTTTTTAACCACGAATTTTTCAAAAATATCATTTTAAAAATCTCTATCAAGGGCTAAACTTAGAGATTAGGTGTATGTTTAAAATTTTGCAAAAATTATAAATGAATAGAAATGAGTACTCGATAGGTGGTACGAAATGTATGATTAAAAATAAAATTTGATTAATCTAAATTATAAGTCGATAAAATCCAAACAAGCTACTATGCTCTCTAAAATGTCCCTCGACACATACATTAGACACCTCGATGAACCAATTTTTTAATTTGGGATGCCGAAATTAGTTTGGTTTCTTCAAATTGCATCTTTTGTATTGAAAAAGTGACAAAATAAGCCGATATTCAATAGAAATTTACGTGTTCATTCTCATCCGATCATGACATTGATTCCTTATTCCTAACTCTGTGACCACTCATGTTCTATATTCAATAGAAATCAAATTATCACAAAATGTATGTCATTCCATAGGCACATGAGAAGAAAAGTGACCACATATAACTAGACACACAAACAGACATGAGAAGGGATATGGAGGAAGAAATAGAAACCAAGCAGGAATGGAGAAATTCTCTCATGGTTGGGACAGGGGAGAAAAGGAGACAAAAGAACAACACCCAACATTTGTCCACCCCCAAGATCTCAAATTATGATAATTAGCTCGCATAGTTTACACATTCCTTGAACACAAATTACAAACAGTTCCCAATTTCTTTGGATTAACAATTAATCTTTTATAGATACTGAAGTAGCAAGCAACGACCATTGTTCAATAATTGCACAATAAGAGCTCTTCTCATGGGCAAGACAAGCAGTCTCTGGAATGCCTTCAAGTTTCTCAAAATCCAATTACATTATGTAGTCATTGGAATGCCTTCAAGCAGTCTTCGGATAAACACCATCACGCTCACTAAACGATAAGACGAACAAATAAAAGCATAAGATAAGAAGAATCATATCTAAAGATGTTTTACCACATATGTAGTAGAAACTTAGTCTGCTATCGAAACCCCAAGCATGTCGAAGCCAAAATTTCTGGTAGCAATCAATGAGATACACCAAATATGCCAACATGCATTATTGCATGAACAAATGATAAGGAAATTAGCCAAAACACCATGCCAACCACTAGCTTAAAGCCAACAGCAGAACATATTTATTCCAAAGGCATTTCACAGTTGAATATTGGCTCAACATCCTCCGGGTCTATAAATTGGTTGTTCCATTCAAGAACAAAAGCATTCACTTTTGCTCCAAAATAACTATGCAAATTTAAAGAAGGAAACACTAAACAAAACAAATAGACAGAAATGTTGGCTGAATTAAATTTCTCGAGACATTCTACTATAATGAATGTGTGTTTGACGTGTATCTTTATTGGGTTTTGCCCTTTTACTATTCTCCTTTAGTTCAACCTCCATTTGAAGTTATAGTAATATGTATTTTTGTTGGTTTACAGTTGTTAAATGAGTCAACTAAACCTCATTTGAAGTTATGCAAGTCAGGCCGGTCTATAAAGTCTACGAGTACAAGCACCAAGCAAATTGTAAAAACCCCAAATCGGTGAAAAGATCTCTGAATATGCCTACAACAACCTTTTTTAATCTTCGTGAAACCATTAAAAGCCAAGCAAATACTGAGCAGCTAAAAACAAAGCTGGATTTGCATCTATAAACAGAAAGAAGAA
The DNA here is from genome assembly GCA_019097785.1 of Fraxinus excelsior. Lineage (NCBI taxonomy): Eukaryota > Viridiplantae > Streptophyta > Magnoliopsida > Lamiales > Oleaceae > Fraxinus > Fraxinus excelsior. The sequence goes on from CM032642.1 coordinate 21,599,594, forward strand.
CAAACCTTAAATAATCTTAAGTTGGAAGAAAACATAGCAATAAAGTGGATTTGGAAGATATATTTGTGAACCTGTTTGTGAAGAAGAGAATTTTTTGGAGAGAAAAGCTGGAATCACAGCAGATTGAAATTCATATTAGCACTTAATTTGCCTCCTACATCCGCCCAACTTACAAACACAGCTACACTATCTAGAAGCACATACTGATTCCCGAAATCTATAACTAAACAAATAACATGAATAAAACCTAAAACCCAAGTGATGCCCTAAAAATTATTCACCGCATCTCAAATAAACAATCATAGATTCCCATTATATTCACAGCCAAGTATACAGTAATCCAAAGCAAAAACAAATTGTGCCGTGCAGACTAAACATATTATTAATCCCTTGAATAATTAATACATAAAAACAGGTTGGGCTTGCCTGATTTTGAGGCTACAGGTACGAGACAGGCACTGGAGGTGGAAAGGTGTTGGGAAATCGAAGGTGGGCCAGCGTCGAAAAGCTCCTTATGGAGGCCGTGGGAGATATGAATTTACGGATGCCTGGGAGATGTGGAATTAGGGTAGAAGAAATTGAAACCAGAGGAAGTCGGGAGAGGGGGGAGAGAGGGGAGAGAGAGTGAAAATGGTGTTTCCCGTGTTTTCTCAAATCACAACGTTTTGTATTGAAAATGGCCAAAACGTGGTTTTGGATGTTTTGAGTTTTTAGCACAATTTTTTTTTTTGTTTTCCAAAATTCGTTTTAAAAAATGAGAAGGAGAACACGTTTTCGATGTTTTGGAAAATTGAAAATAGAAAATAGAAAATAGTCTGAAAACAATAAAGAGAACATGACCTTAGTTTTTGAACCGTTTTGTTTGAATTGCATGTTCTTCTCTTAGCATTCAAAACAAAATGAAAAGAAAATTTGGATGTTGATTTTTTTTTCTTTTCATATTTTCTGGTTCTGAACTTCTGATATGAATTACTTCTTTTTTTTTTTTTTTTTTTGAATTTTCGCTTTTTGTGACACTTTTAAAGAGTATGGTTTTCCGGAATCACATGTATTAATTTACAAATAGTTCTTTTTGTTTTTCGGGTTTCTTAGCAATTGGTTTATATTCTACTATCAGCTGTTTTACATTTCATGGTTTTCTTTGTGATTTCTTTGTTTTTTTCTCCTTCTATTTTCAACTATATATTTCTATGGCCTGTATGTCTTGACAGAACTTTATTGTTTTCGAGAGTTGATTCTTTTGTTTTCGCGCGTATATACCAAGTTTGAAATTTTGATACACGGTCATATTTGCTTTTGTGGTAAAACGGAAATGATTGCAATGAAAACCTAGTTTTCCAAATTTCAATGTTTCCATGTTTTTCAAGTAAGGTCAAGGAATTTAAGATAATGTAGAAACTAATAGAAACTTTTATTTATGAGATTGCTTTGGTGGCTGTTTTAAATTCAGAACTTATTGAAGAAAAGTAAAGATGCACGTACAACAGAATAAAACTTTACGATTTTCATCATTTTAGAAATAAAAATTCCAATGAGATTTGCTGCAATCAATATTCCTCTTGTGCTCTTGTGATGTTCTCTTCTTTCTAATGATTTCATTCCTTCCCATATTGGTAGTTCTCAGAAGACATTTAAAATGATTTCGGATTTAGTAAGAGCTTATACCGTTCAGTGTGCCTACTGCTCAAAATGGAGGTTCATCCCTACAAAGCGGAAATATGGCAGATAAGAGAAACTGAGAAACTATAGCTGAACAGCCTTTCTGTTGTGAAATGGATCGTGAGTGGCGGCCTGAAATAACATGTGACTATGAATCAGATCTTGTTAAAGATGGCAGCTGGCATTGGGCGATAGACAAGCCCAGTATTCCTCAACCTCCTCATGGCTGGCAACGGATTTTACGAATCAGAGCTGAAGGAGGCACAAGATTTTCTGATGTGTATGTTTGCAGTTCAGTTACAATTACTTTTAAGGCTTTAAGCAATGGAAACAGAATTCTGACTTTAACTAAGTGGACTCATTTTCCTTGATAGGTACTACGATGCTCCATCGGGCGAGAGATTTCGATCAATGGTGAAAGTTCGAAGGTAAAATTCATCTCTTGATGGTCATTAACAGTTGCTTAGGTTTTTTATAACACGTTGTAAGATGCATGAATAATTGCTTATCTTTATTTTATATTTCAGAATCTTTCATTTGTTTTATTTACTTTGAATGTTTTCTGTTGTTTCCCTTTTCCAGTTTTCTGAATGAACATCCAGAATATCAGGGTGTAACAGAGTCAAAGTTTTCATTTCAAAATCCATCACCAATGGAGGAAAATTATGTGCGAAAGTCTACTTCTGCTGCTTCACATGGGACGAGTGGCGCCTTGGTACCAGGTCTGAAGTTTGATGCTTGCTTACTAAGATTTCTAACTATTCATATTTTGTTTTATATTAGGTTTATGTTAAATATATTTCCTTATTTATTCTCTGCTGCGTTGTGTTTCAAACTCCAGCACCAATGGAGGAAAATTATGTGGAAAAGCGTCGTGCTGCTTCTGCTGCTTCACATGAGATGGGTGGCGCTTTGGTACCAGGTTTGAAGTTTGATTGTTACTATCTATCTAACTGGTCATATTTTCTTTTATATTGAGTCCTTGTGGTAAACATATTTCCTTATTTATTCTCTGCCATGTTTTGTTTCTCTGCCACGTTTTATTTCAAACTCCAGCACCAATGGAGGAACATTATGACGAAAGCGTCGTGCTACTTCTACTGCTTCACCTGAGATGAGTGGCGCTCTAGTACCGGGTTTGAAGTTTGATTTACTTACTAAGATTTATAACTGGTCATATTTTCTTTTATATTAGGTCCTTATGTTAAACATATTTCCTTATTTATTCTCTGCCAGGAGGAAAAGTACGAGCAAAAGCATCGTGCTGCTTCTACTTCTTCACCTGAGATGAGTGGTGCTTTAGTACCGGGTTTGAAGTTTCATTTTTAATTACTAAGATTTATAAATGGTCATATTTTCTTTTATATTAGGTCCTTATGTTAAACGTATTTCCCTATTTATTCTCTGTCGTGTTTTGTTTCACACAGTCAGATGATAGTTAAGCTTGATTGAAAAAACTTTTATGTTAGTTGCTGCGATTCCCATAACTTGGGTTACTCTGGACCAGATGACAGACTTCCACTTTGGCGAGGAAGGAAACTCTACTTCAGAGGTTGAGGCAGAGGCACCTGCTGAAAGTTTAGGTATTTTTATTACTTGCCAGAACGCGTGAACTGTTTCTATTGTCCTGTGACACGTCTGGCCTTCATGTTTTACTTTACTTTAAATTGTCATATACCTTCCTTCACCAGTTTGTATCATTTGCTCCCCATTTCTGTGACATAAAACCTGAAGTGGCATCTGAAATGTAAGGAGTGTCTGCTTACGTAAATTGTCACTCCTGCCATGCCATAGAATATGGATATGTTTCACGATTAAGGTTATCTTGTCATCTATTTATTACCCATTTATTAGTTTTGCGAGCGTATATTTATTGGAAAATGTCCCCCTTAAGATGGTTGCTAATTATTTTACAATTTCGCTTCATTTCTTTTGCTATGAAAGTGAGCCAATTAGAATAATTAATTAGTTGTCTCATTGGTTTAGTAAAGTCCGAATATTTGCTTGTAGATGTCTTCTGGAAATGTTTTCTTTTATATGCCATAAACAACAAGAAAATCGAATTGATAGGCAACAGACACAAAATTTGGCTATCGATATATATTATGGAGCTGCATGATGCTTGCTAAAGTTAAGATTATGAGAAACATCAAAACCCACTGTAGAATATACACCTAATTTATTTGTAAACTTGCAGTAATAAATTTTTCAGAAACAGCTTTATATTTTTTTGGTAGACATATTTAAAAATGCTTCACAAAGTTTCCTTGATGTGCTTCATTTTACTTGTGGCAAAGGTATTGCATATGTGGCATGTTATGTAAAAAATAAGCTGAAATCTTGTTTTCGTGTCCAATTCAGTACTTTGTAAAAAAGCACTTCGGATGGCAAGAAGGTCATTTGTAGCATTACTTGTTCTGTTTATGCGATGCATCTCTGTTTTGGAAATTTGTTCAACGGGATAATCTAACTGGTGTGCATGAAAAATTCAATCACACAAATTATCTTGGTGCTTACTTGATGCTCAGACATAAAATAGACAGATTAACTGCTGGGATTGAGGTTTAATCTTCAGATCTTTCAACTTGAACTGTGCATTGAGTGTCTCAAACGTATTGGTGATGTGACTTTAGACTACGGTGTGTGGCTGCATTTAAATTTTGAGTTCTCATCCAGAATGGAACATGATTCATCCATTTTATTTTTTATTGGGAAAACTAATTCAACTTTTGCACTTATTCAATGTACGGTTAGAAGTCAGAACTATACTTTTACCAAGTTGCTTTAATTTCTGGCTTATTCAGAACTAATGGAGGTTTCCTCATAATTATTTTAGCTCCATGTGTCAATGATCCCGGTGCAGGCAGCGGATGTTGAGAGCATACTTCACAACAAGATGCAGAGTTCTAGTTCATCGTATGGCCTGCAAACTATAAGATGCATCAGTTGGTTCTTTAGTTTCCCATGCAAAATACTTTCCAGGGAAACAATCCAAGCACCTTCATCCTACTGTATTAGTATTGATTTTGTGAAATCGCAATATTTATTTTTCAGAAGGCATAAGGGCTCTATTCGAGTCTCTGCTCGTATTTTGTGCCTTCATCTGCATTTATTTAAGCGCGAAAAATATAATAAAAGCATCTCCATCTAATGTTTGAATTGAACAAAAGAATTGGATGGAATGAAATATAGGAACTCAAGACTTGTCTTTTATTTTCTTAAAATTTAAAATTAGTCTATAACACATTTTATGCGTTGTCTTTTATTTTCTTGAAATAAAAACGGAATCACGTCTGAATATTGAAATAAAATATTAATTATGTACTCATTTAACAGATGTTCTAAATATGTAACATGTCACCTGGACGGGGTTCTGTCAGCTTGCACTGGAGAGTGGTTTCTAAACACGATTTATCTTGACTTGTGTGACAATTTTTTTGGTGAGCGCCCCTTCTACCAAGATTTTTGATAAATATATTTGAAAAAGAATTTCAACCATTAATTTAACGAATTGGTGGACTCAATGGATGTGAAGGTGTAGATGCTTTCGATAGAAGTTGATCTTGGAGGGATGAGCTTCCTGCAAAATTTGATGATTATCTTATTATGTTAAAGTGATTTTTCCATATCAACATGTTTATGTGTTTGGTAATTGTTGATCTCAAAAAATGAGTCCAACACATATCGGGCACACTCTTGCCACGTCAAGCACGTGTGCAGCGCATTTTTACCGGAATAAGTACGGCAATTTATCTGAAATGGATGTGAGAGACACTTTCGGACAAGAAACGAAAATGCTCGGACTCCTACAGTATGAATCCATGACAATCATGCTATCAACAATTGTCAGGCAAATAACCAAGAATATCTCTCTCTATTTGAAGGAATATGTGGAAAGATAGATTGAGCCAGTGGTTTGTGAGAGATTCTAAGTATTTAATACACGAACTTGTCCTCAACTATCATGCCAAGAAAAGTTTATGGAAGAATTGCTAAGTATCATTTTCTGAATATCTTCAGGGTTTTGAGAACATGTGTGCTTTATCTCTTGATTACAAAGATGCCAACTCTTATTTCTTACAAAGAGAGGTTATTTATAGTGTTATGGCCTACGTAGCGATCGTTGGATCAATACCACGTGGCTACATCTCCTACACTAAAGCCTCACATCATTATCTATTCCTATAATCAATATTGACAAGCGATCAGTCGTTCTACTTTGTAGATTAACATACTGACACACTTTATTGTAGACGTCACATCAGTCATTCCAGGAATCTTTGAATCTTCAGTGGGTTAGCGTCGGCTTAAGGACTTCTAGCGCTTTAGAGCTTCGGAGAACTTGCAAGAGCCTCAACTTCTAGCTTCAATACTTTGAATAGAAGGAAGGGGTTCGACATCAGCCTCAGACTCCATTGAAAGGACTTCGGATGTTTGTTTATTCTGTCATTTTGACTTTATTGACCTTCTCCTGACTTTCTTATTAACTTCCTACCAATGTGGCTTTGTTGTCCACGTGACAATCTCCATTGGAGTTTCGGAGGCGAGGCGTAACAGTAATTATGAAATACGAACATATACGGGTGAATGGTTTTTTCATTTATATGTATTTTACTATGTTAGATCTATGATGTCTATGTGACAACGTTGATGAAATTATTGGATAAATGACATGGTAGCTGTGTAGTGGTGGTGGCGATGGTTGTGGGTAGGGGATGGGGTGGAATAAGATGACAAATTTTCTTTTTATATTCGTTTTTTTTTTTGTTTATGGTTTGATGAATGTTTATCTTTCTTTTTTCAATATTTTAATAAAGATGCGCTAGTCAAAGGAATTGATTAACAGAAAATTTTATATTCATTTGGTAGAATAATTTTAAATTTCCAAAGTTTGAGGCACTGGTAAAAAAATAAGTTTGGGGATGAGTTTGTAAGCGATATGAAAGATAAGGACCCAGATATATTATAGCCGTATATAAACGTCACTCTAACGTGCTCGTCACTCACTTTCAAGAGCAAATTCATAACCTCGTATCCGTCTCGCTCTCCTGTACTGCCATCGCCACCGCTGCTTTTCGCCACCGGAATCTTTCCTTCAATTCGAGGTATGTATATCACGCCGATCACCGTTCACTGTTTAACCTTGTATAATTTTAAATGAATGTGTGCAGCTCCTGTGTCGGGTTACCTAAATTTAGCTTTTGAACCAGAGTTCTGTTTGATTTGCATGTTCTTCTCTTACCGTTGAAAACGAAACGAAAAGAAGATTTTGATTTTCTTTTTTAATTTTCTGGTTCTGATATATGAATTATTTGTTTGTGAATTTCGGTTTTTGTGTCACTTTAAGGAGTCTGGTTTCCTGAATATTTTGTGCATCTCTTTTAATTTCCAAATAATTCTTCTTTTTTATATAAGCAATTTTATATTCTACTATCAGCTGTCCATGGTTTTCTTTGTCATTTATTAGTAATTTTTCTCCTTCTATTTTCAACTATGGCCTGTATATCTTGACAGCACTTCAATGTTTTTGGAGGGTTTGTTATTTTGCTTTCACGGTACTGGGTTTGAAATTTTGATAGACTATCATATTTGATTTTGTGGTAAAACGGAAAAGATTGCAATTGTATCCAAGGTGTCCAATTTTCAATTATTCCATGCTTTTCCAGTAAGGTCAAGGAATTTAAGATAATGTAGAAACTAATAGAGACTGTTATTATTCATTCAAGGTGAGATTGCATATTATTTTTGCTTGAGGGCCTCCTTTACTTTAACGTTGGCTGCAAAATTGCATGTGATAGAGCAATTTATAGTTGTGTTGCTTAGGCGTGTTCATGTATATTTTATGTTTTTTTTTCTTTTTGTGAGTTAACTTAAATTTTTAATCTCTAATTACACAAAAAAAATAAAATTGAACTGTCATTCTTCCAAATTTTAGAATCAGCATTATTGGAGGTCTTTCAAGGTAAATTAGTTATGATCTGGATTTGGTTATTATGTTATAGAAACTTATCGTATATGTTATCATTCTTTGTGTTTCAATATTATGTACATGTGTAACATAGAGGCTCAAGCCCTAGTTCAAGTTGTAAGAGCGAAGTCTAGATTGGCCGATGGACTGGATTCGGGCCTCCTTTGGGAGTGGTGGTAGGGTTGAAATTAATTGATCCCCTTTTAATAAAAGAAACCATTAAGTGTAGACACTTTCGGGAGCTTGCCCTTTCATGGACATTCCATGGACACATACCTAACATGTGAAAACACACCCAACAAATAATTAAAAGAGAAAAATAATAAATAAACATGTCTTAGGCCTTCAACACGGACACTGCACATATAAAACAAAGATCAGATGTCATTGACATTAACATATTATGTGCGATGTAAGATTTCAATGTTGATGAAAAGTTGAATGATGTTTTGATTTAACTTATTAGATTTTCCATCATATCTGTTGAATTATGATCTTGACGACGCAATTTAGAATATACAGAGTATAATATTGGAAACTTTATCACTTGTTTGCTTCTTCTCAAGAAAGAAGAATCAACATGCCTTTTCTACATTGCAATAATTAACTATCACTACACTCCTATCAAATATATATTTAGTTATTATATTAATTGACATGAGCCTTCTTGTTTTCCTATATTTTTCGAGAACTGTCGTATTCTGTAATTTGTCATATTTGTGTTGACAAAACTGTATTTCTGCAACATAGATATGAAATAGAATAGTTACCAACTATGACTCGTCTCTTATTTATGAGATTGTTTGATGTTGGTTGTTTTTAATTCAGAACTTACCGAAGAAAAGAAAAACACAGATGCACATACTCTAGAATAAAACTTTACAATTTTCATCTTTTTTGAAATAGAAATTCCAATGAGATTTGCTGCATTCGATATTCCTCTTGTGCTAATATGATGTTATATCCATTCTAATGATATCATTCCTTGCAAAATTGGAAGGTCTTAGTTAAAATGCTTTCGGATTCAGTAAGCGCTTATACCGTTCAGTGTGCCAACTGCTTAAAATGGAGGTTCATTCCTACCAAGCAGAAATATGAGCAGATTCGAGAAACTATAGCGGAACTGCCTTTCTGTTGTGAAACGGCTCGTGAATGGCGGCCTGAAATAACATGTGATGATGAATCAGATCTTGTAAAAGATGGAAGTTGGCGTTGGGCAATAGACAAGCCCAGTATTCCTAAACCTCCTCATGGCTGGCAACGGATTTTACGAATCAGAGCTGAAGGAGGCATAAGATTTTCTGATGTGTATGTTTGCAATTCAGTTATAAGGCTTTAAGCAATGAAAATGTCATTTTGACTTTAATTGAGTGGACTCATTTTTCTTGATAGGTACTACGTTGCTCCATCGGGTGAGAGATTTCGATCAATGGTGAAAATTCAGAGGTAAAATTCATCTCTTGATGGTCATAAACAGTTGCATATGTTTTTATAACTTGTTGTAAGTTACATGAATAATTTCTGGAGGATCCATATCTTAGATTTCAGAATCTTTTATTTGTTCTAGTTATTTTGAATGTTATCTGATGTTTCCCATTTCCAGTTTCCTGAATGAACATCCAGAATATCAGGGTGTAACAGAGTCACAATTCTCATTTCTAAATCCAACACCAATGGAGGAAAATTATGTGCGAAAACGTTGTGCTACATCTGCTGCTTCACATAAGATGAGTGGCGCATTGGTACAAGGTCTGAAGCTTGATGCTTGCTTACTAAGATTTCTAACTAATATTTTCTTTTATATTAGGTCTTTATAGTTAAACATATTTCTTTATCTATTCTCTGCCACGTTTTGTTTCTGTGCCGCATTTTATTTCAAATTCTAGTACCAATGGAGGAGAATTACAAGAGAAAGCATCATGCTACTTCTACTGCTTCACCTGACATGAGTGGTGCTTTAGTACCAGGTTTGAAATTTGATTTTTACTTGCTAAGATTTATAACTGGTCATATTTTATTTTATATTAGGTTTTTATGTTAAAGCATATTTTCCATATTTATTTTCTGCCACGTTTTGATTCATACATAGTCAGATGATAGTTAAGCTTGATTAAAATAATTTTTATGTTAGTTGCTGCCACTCCCATAGCTTGGGGTGCTCTGGACCAGATGACAGACTTATACTTTGGGGAGGAAGGTAACTCTACTTCAGAGGTTGAGGCAGAAGCACCAGCTGAAAGTTCAGGTATTTTTGTTATTTGCCAGAACACATGAAACTGTTTCTATTGTCCAGTGACACATGTAGCCTTCTTGTTTTACTTCACTTTAGAGTGTTGCCTGCCTTCCATCACCAGTTTACTGTTTGCTCCTCTTTTCTGTGTGACATGAAACCTGAAGTGGCATCTGAAATGTAAGGAGTGTCTGCATATCTATTTTTTCACTCCAACCATGACATAGAAAATGGATATGTTTCACGTTTAAGGTTATCTTGTCATCTATTTATTACCCATATATTAGTTTTGGAAGCATATATTTATTGGAATATGTAGTTAGTTTACAGTTTTGCTTCGTTTCTTTTACTATAAAAGTGCGCCAGTCGGAATAATTAATGAGTCTTCATTTCCGGGATTTTTTTCTATTATATGCCATAAACAATATAAAAATCGAATTTATATGCAAAAGAAAAAGTTTTACTGCATGATGCTTGCTAAAGTTAAGATTATTAGACTTACCAAAGCCCACGGTAGACTAGAGACCTTATGCCCAGTAAACTTGCACCCGTAAATTTTCCGTAAACGACTTTATATTTTTTATAGATATATTTAGAAATGCAAATAAAGATTCCTTGATGTGCTTCATTCTACTTGTGGTGACGGTATTGCATATATGGTATCATTGGTAAAAAATAAGCTAAAATCTTGTTTTCGTGTCCAACCCAGTATATTTTAAAGAAGCACTTCGGATATCAGGAATGTCATCTATAATGCTACTTGTTCTGTATAAGCGAAGCATCTCTGATTTGGAAATTTACTCAATATGATAATCTAACTAGTGTGCATGATATAAATTTAATTACGCAATTTTTCTTAGGAACCGGGCTTAGTGTTACATAGACAGCCTACAAAATACACACAATAAGTGAGACCCATTTTTTTGACTATTTAATTCACATGTGGCCCACCCTCATGTGAGTATCTGTAATTTTTCTGTACAAACAAAATTTTCCTTTTCTTAGGGGAAACACCACTTGCACAACCTCTCACAGTGGTGGGTCCCACCGTATTGTATTTAAAAAAAATAAAAAATTATCCACCCACCCACCCCATGTGTGAGAGGTTGTCAACCTCAGTTATACAAGTAGCACGGTTCTTTTCTTAGTGCTTAGTTGATGCTCAGACATAGACATAGGGTTGGGCAAAATGTCCGAACCGAACCGAACCGAACGGGTTTTCTTAAATTAAAAACCCGAACGGGTATCCGAATCAAGAACCGACGGGTTTGGTTCGATTCTCGGTTCTAGACCAAGAATCAAAGAACCGAATAAGAACCGAATTTTTTTTTTTTTTTTTTACAATTGAGCATTTGGGTTTCAAGTATATTGAATATAACCCAAACCGACCAACATAAAAAAATTGTAAAAAAAAAAAACCACTAAATATAAAAGGGACAGAGCCATAGAATTTTCGGTCTTCTCTTCTTCAAAATCGACCAACATAAAAAAAAATTGCAAAAAAAAGCCACTAAATATAAAAGGGAAAGAGCCCTAGAATTTTCGGTCTTCTCTTATTCTTCTCTCTCCAGTCCATTCCTGCCGCACAACATGTTTCTCGTCCAGTCATGAGTCATTTTCTCTCAACTTGAAGAAGTCCCCCTCCTTCTAATTCCCACACTAAAGTGGAGTACTCTCGTAATTATTCTTTTCATATTTAAGAGACGTGAGATTTTACCCTCTTAACGCTAACAGTGCTTTCGTTCTTTTATCGTGTTTACAATGACAAATTTTTTAAGCCTTCTAAGAGCTTTGCACAGAGATTTCCAGCTCTAGCTACTGAATTCTTTTTCTTTACATGGTACTCAAGAATTTGTTAACATTTTAATGGTACATGGCAAGTCAAGCAATCGATGATTACATTACATAGTTGGTAAGTATTTTTAATACTTTAAAATATTACGTTCATTTGTAAAAGCTAAGATTGAATTTGGTCAATATTCACACGCAGATTCACTCAGTGAAAGTACTGAGCACGTTGGGATTGCCTCACTTCTCACAATGTTTTCAAAAAATAGGAATGATTTTTGCACCACGTCTCAAAATGGAGAACATACAGGGGCGGACCCACGAAGGGCCCAGCGGGGGCGGCCGCCCCCACTGAAAAAAAAAAACCAAAAAAAAAAAAATTTTTTTTTTTTTTTTTACAATTTTTTCAACTTATTTTCTATCTCGAATGTAGCGAGAATCTGATGAAACTCATGTTTTGTATGTAATCTTTTTCTCTTTAATCTTGTTACATATTCTTCAATCTCATAGAGTTGGATGGTTAAATTTCCTTCCCACTTGAATACAGCTTGCCAGAAGGGCTTGGAGATGATTTGACAATTGAAGTCCACGATTCGAAAGGAAAGTATTTTGGCCACGTAGTAGTTCAGGTGGCTAATATTGCTGAAGAATTGGTATATTATATAAATCTCATTTTGACCGTCTGTGATTGCAAAAAGTGTTGCATGGTCAGAGTGAATATATTTGTGAATTTGATGCAGGGTGAGAGGCTTCGTTCATAGCCTATATAGCATGAACTAGTTGGGAAAATGCAACTAAATCTAAACTATTCAACAACTCCCAAAAAAAATAAATTCGGGGCGCTGCCCCCGAACCTCCGTAGGCCCCCACCCCTTCAACTTTGGACCCTTTTACTTTAGCGGGTTGGCTCCATTCCTAATCTCGCCCCCACTCAAAAAATAATCTAGGTCCGCCCCTAAGAACATAGTTAGATGTTTTTATATGTTACCTTTTGGTAGGTAAGCAATGGAGCAGTAACTGTTTGAGGGAAACAACAAAAAAAATTGTGATATATATTGTCTAGTACTAAAGTGTTAGCATTTTGTGAAAACTTTCTAATATGTTATAGATTAATTATTCAAGACGCACTGACAAAGTTTTCTAAATGTATTTATATAGTGTTATTATAAATGTTAAAAAAAGTAATTATAGTAGGAACCGAATGGAACCGAACCCGAACGGTTCCAGAATTATATCTGGAACCGACGGTTCCATTTACTAAATACCCGAAAATTTCTGGAACCGAAAAAACCGAACCGAACCGACCTGCACCCACCCCTACATAGACTAGACAGATTAATTGCTAGGATTGAGGTTTGATCTTAAGATCTTTCAACTTGAACTGTGCATTGAGTGTCTCAAACGTATTAGAAATGTGACTTTAGACTACGATGTGCAGCTGCATTTACATTTTGAGCACTTTTTCCTTGTAGTGTTAGAGCTTTACTTCTTCCCGAGTTGCTTTAATGTCTAGAATTATTCAGAGCTAATGGAGGTTTCCTCGTTTATTTTTTTAGGTCCGGGTGTCAATGATCCGAGTGCAGGAAGCGGATGTTGAGAGAGTACTTCACAACAAGATGTAGAATAGTATAGTCAGTAGATTATAAGATGCACCAGTTGGTTCTTTAGTTCTCTATTTAAAATACTTTTCAAGGAAACTACAGCAGTTTTTATCCTTTAGGCATAAGGGCTCCATTCTGAGTCTCTGCTACTGCTTGTATTTTGTGCCTTTGTCTGCGTTTATTTATGCGTGAAAAAAGAGAAAAGCAGCTTCATCTAATATCTGAAGAAAAATATATAGAAATGTTTTGAGCAAAAGAATTGGATGGAATGAAAATATACTTTAAAAAAAATGATGTCAACTTCAATTTGTGCTGTCAATAAATCTTAGAAAATCATACCTCGATAAAATTAAGCTAATCAAGAATTGCCATTTTAGAAGTAGAAATCCATTGATACTTTCTAAAGCCATAGATCCGAATAGAAAATATTAATTTTTTCGAGTCGTTCTATTTTAGTAGAATTTTTATATTTGTATCACGCGGCTTAATGAAGTCAACGTCGGCTTACATTAGAGAGGGGTTTTTAAATCATGGTTTATCTTTACTCATGTTACACTTTTTTTGGGGAGCGTCTCTATCAGGTTTTTGACACATATATTGAACAAAGAATCTCAACGATTAATTTACACGAATTTAATGAACTAAATTTATTTCATTAAAATACTCTAGAATTCTAACAGATTAATGTCCAAAAGACACTCTAGAAGGCAATTATTTGGATCGTAGAGTTGAATTTCTTGGTAGTATCCCAAACTAGAAAATCTCCAGAATATGGGAGGTTCAGTGCGATCTTGTTCAATCTAGTGAAAACCTGGGATAGCCACAGTTTTGGAGTTGTTGGCCATGTAATTGGAAAGGAAATTGCACTTCTAAGGAATTGTTCTACAGAAGTGAGTTTGGCAATGATTTTTTTTGCGTTTGCTGCTACATTAAAATTGTACAAAATGCATTCAGGTATATTATATTATATAATATGATGGCATGTTGGTTTTCAAATAACGAACATCAGTATCCATGAATTTTCCTAGTGTTTATACATATGAAATACAACTAACTGGAAATAGACTAGACTGTTTTATTGAGGGACCAATTGTTTAAAAGTATTTATAACTCTGCAAAATTTGGGAAGGTGGGGGGGGGGGGGGGGGCTTATCCTTTTTGGAGTTGAGGAGAACTACAGTAGCTGCTGAGATATTCGAATGGAGACAACTTCGCCATCTTTTCCAGCCTTCATAGCTTGGTATTTGATGTGAAGACCTGCTCCCGAAAGTAAAATAAACTTATGAACAATTAAAATATATATATAAGATGCATGCTGAACGTATTTTCAATTCAGTATAACTACCCAAACGATTTGCACAAAATTTAGCGAGCATAATGGTGCAGTTCAACATAATCTACCAGACACGATTATGGAAGAAAAAAAATGTTAAAATTCCTGTTTGTGGTTGTTTGAAGTACTTACATTGTTGCATATAATCATGCCCAATTAACTCGTTTACCTCACTCATGAACGTGGAGGGAACAAAGAAAAGTCTTATACTTGAGGGAAGGAATACCTTCATTTTCTTGTAAATTGGTTTTGACTGCTACTGCGTGAAGAGTTATCATAGCTTTTGGTTGCCAGTCCTTTTGTTTCCCCACCCATGACTTAAGATCAAGAATATCTGGAAAATTATTCACAAATATTTTTAGATCTATTCACATTGTCAGCTTAAGTTAATAACTCATTGTGATTCTTAATCAAAATTGGAATAGCTTTATATACATGTAACCCTAACACTAACGAAGTATGAAATCTTATGAGTAAATTTCTTTAGGAAATACACATTTATTGTTTGGATTTGACTACACAATGTGTTGTTATTGTTGGAGTATAGATCTATCGA
Source organism: Fraxinus excelsior (assembly GCA_019097785.1). Lineage (NCBI taxonomy): Eukaryota > Viridiplantae > Streptophyta > Magnoliopsida > Lamiales > Oleaceae > Fraxinus > Fraxinus excelsior. Next base: position 21,614,729 of record CM032642.1, read on the forward strand.
TGGATTAGAACATTGGTTTGGAAAGTCAGAAAGAATACCAGAGGTCGATTGATCCTGGAGATGTTTCATATCGAAAATCCCACCCGACGCCCCATCAGCATGTTTGTTGATATCGTGGGATCCTAATGTCTCGTAGTCCCAGCTCCCGTCCTGGTAGTCCTCATGCAGAAAGAGCTCAATATGCCTTGCATCTAAAGTCTGCATAGTTCCTGCATAGAAGGATATGACTTAAATCCATATTCATCCAAACTATCACAACATTCACGGATGCAGCCATTTCAGAGTTCCCAGCAAAATTTTATATTCAGACCCCATATTAGCCAAGTTTTTGAATCATGTAAAACGTCTAGCCTATTGAAGCCCAGCTGGCTTCTTTGCTTAACTCATAGTTTCTGTTCATCATGTATTTGTTGCATATTTTGTTTATTCACAACTTTGTATCAACTAGAAATCATAAACTCCAGAGCTCGAAGAAAGTAAGATGGATAAATATCTAACTTTCTTGTTGAAATTTCTATGAACAGAACATGCATGTGCTTACCATCGCAAGTATTCAGGTCACAAACAGGGCATCGTACGAGCTGTAAATCTGGAGAAGTCATCAAGAGTTAGGGTGATTATAATTAATGAAAATATGTAAATGCTACAGAAAGTATTATCCGTAAAACAAGATAAAATTACTAAGTACCAGCAATCCAGATTCCGGCTTTGATATTATTTAACACGCAACAACCTTCCAACTCCAACATCTTCTCTATCTTGTTTTCCTTAGCAACTTTCAATGGGCCAATCAGCCTCTCAGTCAGGAATGCAGAATGTGAATCAAATAAAAACGCTCCAATTCGCATCCAATCTACTCGTTTAGTCAAAACAATGAATAAATCAATCAGAAAATTATGTATAGTTTTCACACACAAAAATCCCCGTAAAGAGTGCAGTTAATGATTCCTTTTAACATCCTTTCAGAATGCCCAGCTTGAAATTGAAGCAACTTGGAAATTTAGCAGTAGATCACAGATAATCAGAATGAAAAATATAAAACGAAATCTATACTAAGTGCGACATAAACTAAGATTCATATTCCAATCTTGTCATCTTTATGAATAGTCAGATGCAAGATCTAAATATGAAGCATAAGACCCGAGACTTTTTACTGTAGTTGACGATGACAATTTCTAGATATGAAAACTGGAGCAGTCACCGACTCACCAATATGCTTCTCCTGCTGACGGAACATGTAAGAGTGACATCCATCTGCAGAAATAAATCAATGACTCTAGTCAGAACATAAAAATACTATGTAATATTCCTAAATATGGAATTGAATTATTGAGCAGGTGAAAAAAGATAAAGAAGATGAAATCTACCGAATGCTGTGGCATATAATTTGTTCCATTTGAAAGCAACTTTTCCCGGATCAGGGACTTGAAGATCACGTAAACAGGCATACTTCCATACACAGTCCTCCATCATGATAAGATTGAACCATTTGCAAGTTGTAGCAAGCATCACCAAAGATACCCCGTCCAAGAACTTGGCAATCTCAGTCCACACATCTTCTTCGTACCTTTTTCAGTTAATATGAACAGAAATACATTGAAAACAGCTGTAAACTTCATTGGAAATTGAACTATTTCGTCGAGCAGATTAAATAAGTCAAATTTCAATGTGGTTATCAAGTAACTATTATTTCAAGCAAGGTTGAATTCAGAATCATGGATAAAATATATATTGCCACAGCATATTTTGAGATGATATCTACTGTCAATGATGCTTAGTAACTGAAAGATCAAGTAATTTGTACTTAAAAGACAAAATGTAGTATAATAAAATAATTCAACCTGTCAACGAAAATTTTAAGACATCAACAGACAGAGTACTAAATTTATGGAGTGAAGCAGCTTAATCGCGCGCATAAAAAAACATACATACCGAGAGACCGTTGATTTTCAAATCGGGGAAAAAGAAAACTATTGATTTTAAAAAATTCTATCCAATTAGGCCATCAGATGAAGCTTTCAACTCTATTAAGTTTGATCGTGTTATTTCTCAACAAAACCTCCAATTTCAGCCCACAAAATTAAAATTAAATCATCCTGGATTCTAGTCAAATGTTCAAAAACGTTCCGGTCACACATTATTGTTAGAAATTTCCAACAATTATATATCTTCTCCATTAACGCATAAAAACACACGCGTGAATGGGAAATTTCATTCAATTCTACACTCATTTTAACTCGGATAGAAGCAGAACACAGCTTCCCCGATCCAAAACGAAATCCGATTTTTGCCAAATTAAGCCTCATTTTCGACAATAAATTATCCTATTGGATCACTCGCATAAACATGAAATCCATTAACACGGGTAAATCTACATAAAATACGTAAGCACAAAATCTAAAGAATGCATATATGTATATACCAGCTGAAGAGGGAGTGAGGTGCGAGGAAGGAGAATCTCGGAGAGATACAACAGCACATCTTTTTGGTTGTTCGTGTTCGCATTTCAATTTTCAGTGAGTGTTTTCTTCGACTGTGAAGATTTGGAGTAGCTTTGATCCAACTGTGGGATTATTTATACACGCGGGAAGTTCAGGAATTCAAATATTGTGAAGTTGTTAACGGTGTTTATTCAGTTCTCCGTCCATTTAAATAGATATATTATTTTTTTTAAAAATTATGTATATTCAGGATGGCCATTATTTGAAAATTATTTTTTAATATATTTATTTTTAACCACGCATTCAAACAATAAAATATTTTGCACGTAAATTCAAAATTTTTTATTATATTTTAGCCACTTATTCTCCTAAAAATCACTATTCGAAACATTATTTTTTTTTTCTCCAAATTATGACAATCAAATGGGGACTTACATGCTTCAAGGTAGAGCGGTAAACAAAAACTATCAAATCAAAAAATCGAATTGAAATTGCATTTTAAAAATCGTCGGCATGGTGCCACGTGGACCCGTCAACGAAATGGTTTTGAACCAAACCAAATCGATCAAAAACGGTTTGATTTAGGTTTGAGAATTTTAATTGCGGTTTAAAATCGGACAGACGAAAAAATATATAAAAATAATGAAATTTTTCGAAAATTCATCCAAATATGTAAAATTCAATAGTTTTGTCATTTGTGTGTATTTTTGTCAATTTATAATTTTCTATTGTGATGTAGGACAATTAGATTTGGAGTTTGAGGAAGTGCTGAACAGAAAATTGGCAAAGAAAAATCGCGTTAAGGGTAATTTTGTCATTTGTCGCGACGGTGTCGGAATGGGCTGAAATTTGACAGGTTGATTGGAAACGGCCCTGAAAAGTTGGACTCGGGGCATAATCCTGAGATCTCGTGATTTTAGCCAAATTCATTTGTCTATGCCCCCGAATGATCAATTTTCGTATTTCCCGTTTTAGATTTTCGCTATTTTTAGAACGATTTCCTTTTCTATGTTTTTAGGGTTTCTTGTAATGCCTATTTAAAGGCTTTTGGATGTGTTTCCGTCATTATTGATTTGAATAAAATTTCTTTCTTCGAGAATTCCAGTTTTCTTATTTTCAAGATTCACGCTAGTAAATCTTGTTACTTCCGTTCTGCATCATATTACATATAAATTAGAACATATATATTATTATTACCAAATAATTCTAATTAATCTAATAATCTCAAAACTAATATAATATATCAAAAATTGTTTTCCTCTTTAGAATTCAAATTTCTAAAGTTACTTTTGAGTCTGCATTCTCAAATGGAGGTAAGATACTTGATTCCTCTAAGAGTTTATTATATGCAACAATGGTTGAGGCTTGTATATGCGGAAAGAATTGGTTGCAAATTAAGAACGAACATATAGTGTTATGCTAATATTTAGATAAAGTGGAAGCATTTGATGATTCAATGAAAGTTGTGGTAGGTGGTTTATATTTTCTATTACCATATTTTTAAAGATTCTCTTATCTATCTAGTATCCAATACTATGATGATGTAACAAATGCATTTGTTAGACAATGGAGACTATGAATAATGTGTGACATCAATGGATATTTGAGTATATGTGTGAAACTGAATTCGTAACAATATACAACATTAAGCTTGTGTAATTGTTATGTTTAGTTATTATAAACAATTGATTTATTATTATAGTTGATTATTCTCTCTATCAAATCAATAGTTTTATTTTTCAGATATGATGATCACAAAGTCTTGTTGAACATCATTATGTTTTTTGGGCTTTATAGTTAGTTTAGTAGACTTGTATTGTAACTTTATCGTAACGTCGTAGCCCAAAACGACAAACAAAAAACTATATTTTAGTTTATTATGATTTCACTTTGATTTAGTTGGTATTTAAATTTGTAGTAGATATATTTAGTTTGTTTTAGATTTATTGCTAGTAAGATATAAATATATATTGAATTCAATGAATTAATGTCATAAAAATAGACATACAAAAAAATATACGGCGAAACCAGCGATTTAAAACCAGACCAAACCGTTAGGTTTATGTTTGAATTTTTTTCAAACTGTTCAAAATGGTTTGATTTAGGTTAAACGGTTTGGTTTGACAATTTGTCAAAACCTGGTAAAATCGGACCGCTTACCCACCTACTTCAAGGATTTGATTTTTTTCCTATAGGAAAAGACTTGAAAATTAAAATTATGTATTTAAGGAAAAATAAGTTAGAATTTTACCTAAGATGCTCAATTAATCATTTACTAATCTTTAGAGCATGTTTAATCCAAATTTTTTTTTTTTTTTGGGAAAAGTAATTTTTTCAAGAATCTAGTTAAAAAAAAAAAAAAAATTACAAATCCACCTTTAAAACTATTTTATTGCGAAAATATGTTAATATAAATATGTTCTAAAAAATCTCTACCAAAGAAAACTTATAATACGTGACTTAAAAAATCCAAAAATAACTTTTAAAATCCAAAAATATTTTTAATCCTATTTAGTTAATTTTATAAAAATGTTTCTCCAAGTTAAAAAAACTATTAAGAAAAATTCAATATAATTTCTAAAAACTCTTTCAAAAGAGAAACATCTTTTAAAATTTAATTTTCAAACATCCATTAAAAATAATTTTCTCGTAAAACTCTTTTATAAAAAGCAAAAACGCTGCCGAATGGACATTACATGTTGAACAGTACTATAAATGAAAGAATGGAGAGATGTTGAACACTTGAATATAATTATAAATTGTTTTGACAACAGCATCTCTGGTGTAACATTACTACAGCACCCCTAAAACAGGACATTCCTATGCTAAAGAACGCTATAGTTTACAAAAATATACCAGCTATAGGGCTAGTCAAATAACACTTATTTGCAAGTGAAACTGCACTAGAGTACAAGGAAAATCGAAAAAATTCCCACCATTAGTTCTCTGCACCTTGCAAAAAATTGGAATGCGTTAGTTCAAGAATTTCCTGCAGTTTGGAGCTTGACATAAGCACGGAACTTTAACTTCGTCGTGCTCATCAGATTCAAACAGGTAATCATACCTGTTTAGACAACATGACCGAATAGTAAAAAATCATGCAATAGATGCCAAAATACACCCTGTTTAGTGTAACTTAAAAAGTTGACAAAAATCAAAGTTAAAATCAACGATTACTTTTAACCACGTATGTCATGGAACCCACAACTTTAATCAAGTTTTTAATCATACATTTCATCAACTTTTATCAAAATCTAATAAAAATCTGATTTTTAGATACAACAAACAATGGCTCAATTGAAATTCAACTATGGGGTGGGGCTGGGAATGCATAGAGAGAGGACTAGTAGTCATACGTTAACTCCTCGCCAGCTGAAACATCAACTTTAGCTACAAGAACTATCCGGCTCTCTTCATCGCCTGTACTCATTATTCTCGCGTAACAATTGGGCATACACTGCAACAATATGCACAAGGTTATATATACACTGACATAACTGTACAAAAAAGTACACAAATTTTGTGGGCTTGCTGGTGTGGAAACTATTAATTGTTTCTTCACTAATGAGCTATGACCAACGTAATTTAACATGTGCATTATGTAAGAACATGTTTATGCAGCTGCACGTGCGATTAAAAATTCCTGGAAGAACAGAAGTCAATACAAGTAGACTAAATAGAATTGATCCAACACGAGACAGATGGTCTTTCGTTCAAATTATGGTTGAGGCTGATGCTACCAAATATCACAACTTGACAACAGTTTTCATCCAAGTCAAATACAAATGTACATATAAAAGACATTTTAAGAAAGAACTGGATACAGAGCATACCGAGTGATTGATCAAGCGGCCTATGTTCCCCTTATTTGTGGCATCAATTACTACTTCCTCGCTTATCTTGAAAAGCTGTAAGAGGATTGCATCAGATGACTGGAATGTCACATTCATATAAATGACTTCGGATGAATACAAGGCGAAGACAGCAGGCAAGAGATAGCAAGGAAAACAGATTTACTTATTTTAATTTTGCCTTCAAAAAATATCCTTTGGGTCAGATTCAATTTTTATTAGTAAAAACCTGCGGTTTCACAACTTTTTGTAAATGGGTGGCAAGAAAGACTTGAATTCGAGATCTTTGTCTACTCTAATACCATATTGAACCTCCTAATCTAAAGATCAAGTTATAAGAGAGGGAGGCAAACTTGTTTATATAAAATTTGTCTCCGGAAAAAACTTATCATCATACATATCAGAGACAAATAAATTGATGAACCATGTAGGATTAACTCACATAGCAATCTTTGCCTTCCGACCGATAGCGCGCCTCCCTCAGATCAGCAACGCTGCGCCGCACCTGCTCACCTCGATACTCAAAAACCTGGAGAAATAGTTTATGGTAAAGGTTATAGTGCTTAAATAACATTAACTACGCAAGAAGAAGAAAAGCACACGACTCCAATACTCTACTCTACCAAAAAGGAACTGTCATCAATCTGTCTAGCATGTTCATATCAGAAAAGAACCATCCCCACCCCCCACACCACCACCACCCAAAAAAAAAAAAGTTTAAAAGGAAAATACCATTTCTCCTTCTTGAATGTTTTGCCTTGCAAAGAGGCCCCATCCATGTATTTTTGATTTACCAAAGCAAACCCGATATTTTTCTGTCCTCTGAAACATCACAGAAGAAATTGTTACAAGAGAGATCAGCACTCACATGTGCAACAAACAAGCATGCATGCGTTCATGCACACTAGAGCACCAAGAAATACACATCCACACAGCAAACCAAGAAACGAGCGTAGCCAAAACAAACTTAAATCGCAAAGAAAAGTTATTTACCTGTAAATGGATTAGTCGTTCTCTGAAGGTTGAAAAAACCTTTCCAACTTCAAATTGCTGAACAAAAACAGAGAGAGAGAAATGAGCAAATAAGCCATCTGAGAAGAAAAGAAAGATAAATAAATAAACTTAATAAAGAGTAACGAAAATAAATAGATATTGGAAATAAGGATTTGCTGTTTGTCAAATTTAAATTAAATAAATAAAAATGGAAATTTCAGAAACAAAAAAAGAAGGAAGCTGATTACGTTGTGTGAAGTTAAACAATCTATAAAGTCAAAAGCATGACGGCTTGGGCCCATCGGTCGGTGGAATACTGACTCTTGTCCAGCTCTCTGTTCAAAGGACATAAGGATAGACAGAGAAGTAAAAACATAAGCACAAGCAGATGTGATCAAATGGACAGAAGAGAAGAAAAGAGCAACGAATTATCACCAAGAAAGGGCCCTACAGAATAACATGCAAACCGAAAAAGAAAAATAAGTGAAAATTTAATTTCACTGTTGAGAGTGCTCAGGAAGTGAAAATTAAGACAAATCAAGAACATTACACTGCACCTCTCTCTTTGATCGTTTGAAAATGCGACACCTTGCAGCAGACATGGGATCGATTTCACGAGTATCAGCTGACAATGAATCAAAGCACTCAGCAGTCCTAGATGAGATGAGCCTTGAACCACTCAAGCACTGTTCTTGAATCTGGTTTTGAAGTAAGCTTCCGGTTGAGAAAACCCCATTGGGAGTCTGTATGACCAGTACATTCTCTGCACTTGGTATCCTAAGACACCAATCAAACATTTCAAACTAGACGCTTAAAGATTTCCGAAAATTTGGACTTCATAGAAACTCCGAAACAATGCAAAACAGAAAGACAGCTGAGTTGGTATAACGACCGGTTTTTTTCATATTTAAAAAAAAAAAAAAACACACACACACACAATGCCAACAAGCTAATCCAGTAGAATTCCTTGAAATTCATCCTGAGTCCATCTGTGGACCTTGATTAGAAATATGAAGTTTCTTATACCACAGAATCTATAGCGCACCAGTGTGAATCCCAAAGAAAAAAAAAATAGAGAAAATAAGACAGGTGAAACATTATGCATACCTATGAACAGCGCAGTATGAGACCCATTTGGTTATCTGCGTTCCATACTTCTCCTCACAATGTAACTGAATTTAGGAATGGAACTTACGTGAATAAACAAATAAAAGGAAGAAAAGGCATAAACATGGTTGTTTTGTGTGCCTGTGTTTCTTTTCTGCAAGTAGACCAGACAAAACAAAAAAATCATCACAAAAAAATTTAGAAAAATACAGATATCAATGCATAATATTCATTAAGGGTGAGATTGGGGTTCTTAATATTGCATACACTCGACCCTCTTAAAAAAAGAATAGACACAAGACTCAAATTTATAGAAAACTAGTCTTCTTTATGGTTTGTTGACAGCAGAAAAACCAACTCTACAGTGGAACTAAAGCTTGATTTATTACAAATCAAAGGGACCCAAAAATGATACTCCGCTATTTAGTCTTTTTTTGTTTATTATTCAATCACTTCAATTACCTGTACATTGAGGTATTATAAATTTAATATTAACTGCAGAAATTATTACGAGTCATTACTTCCCTTGATTTGTAAGCAAAACTGAGAGATTATTTCCAACATTTGTTTTTTATTCAAATTGGTTTGTAATACTGAGACATTTTTCCAGCTTTCGTTTCCCAGGAGGGGTGTAGAAAGATTTTGAATAGGCCAAATATGAAAAAAAAAACATTGTCTCAATGAGAGACGAACAAAATATTTTCCAACAATCCAGGGCTACAACTGATTTCGAGTGCAAACTGTTGGACATCTTAAATGATGTGCTCACAAAATATTTCAGTCTGCATCCAGACAAGCAGTCAATACTGTTCTTCTGATGCCTAACATAATTATTCTAAGAAAAGTAACCCAGGGACATTTTTTCCTTTCATATGGACCAGTTTCCAGCCTCTTTTCTGTCGGAGAATAAGAAAATATTTCAAAAATTATCGCTCACTCGGCCACATTCACAGGTGAAAATCATTTCACTAAACCAGAAGCAGATCTGCTGTCAAATGACAAAGAAAGTCAGTACTAATAAGAAACCCTACACCAGACTTATTTACAGGTGTTAAGCTGTATATAATTTTCTTCTCTCCTTTTTCTCTTTTTGTGTGAGCTTTGGGTTCTGGCTGATATCCTGGTGTCTGTCAATATGGTCTAATGCTCTTAATTCCCTTGGCAACTCATTTTAAATGAAAGAGTTATGAGTAACATGCAACTTTATTCAAACACGTGTAATCAATTAGGCCAATATTCAAACATATCGTTATCATAAAATTCACTACATGACTGGTAATACAGAAATAAAAGAACAAGAGTAGATACGTACTTCCATGCGATATCCAGCACGAAATGCACACATTGCATGAAAATAGGTGGCACACTTGCAACACTGGGTGCAAGACCCATGAATCTGATTACAAATAATGCATGCCTGCAAATTTACAAAATATAAGGACTCTTGCAGATACCAGAGAAATTAATGTCCGAAGAAAAAGCTTATTTAAAACAAAATCATTCGACTCGAAAGTCAATTAAGCCAAAATTCCAAACATTCATAATCATGCCATGCCAACCATGGACTTCTATTTTCTTGTCAATTGACAAACTTCAAAGAGAGAAATGCAAGGAAAAGAATCTGCAAGTGGCCAATTCATTAATATCCTCAGTCTGATCTATGAACCACCTCGTACCTTAGCAAAGGAACTTGCCGGAATTCGAAGAAGGCCTGTTGCAGGCTCCATCATCTCTGCATTCGAAAAAGCGACTTCTGGCCGAAACCATGCACAAGTGACATGAACCCATAAAGTTCCAACATCAGTTGGCTTTAATGCACCACCTACAGAAACAGTATTTCATTACAGAGTAAAAGGTGATGAAAACACACTTGTAACAATAGTAAAACATGCAAACAACTTGCCTTTTACAGGACAGAGGCAACACTCTTTCTCAACGTCCGGGGTTTCGCATGCTCGACAGACCCATGAAGCAAAATCCTGAATATTTCTAGCCCCATAGCATTCTTGATGTACAGCTATTTGACATCTGAACCACATTAAAAGGATCTCTCAGCTTAACATTATGAAATGCAAGGAAAATCTGGGCCATATTCATCAGTAATAGAGTTTCAATTCAAATGGCTGTACTATGAGTTATGAAAGTATAATATTCCAGATATTGACACCTGTTGCATATTATCATTTTGTTGTAGTCCCAATCTTCAACCCATCTACAAATAGCACAGCGTTCTGTTGTCCACTTTGTATATACAGCTTCGTAGTTTTCTGTCAAAGTAAATATGGTAAGAACACTGGGTTCTTAATTGGTCATATGTACCCACATGACAATACGAAGAAAAGAAAAATATGTAAAAGGATTACCTTGTAACAAACCAAACAGCTTTTTCTTATCTAAACGAAGAGGATCAAAGCCATGAGCATTGTACTCTACAATCTACAGCATCAATGGTAGTAAAGAACGTGAAGAAAGGTAAAGAACGTGAAGAAAACAGAAATATAAATGTAATTAACAATATAGCGCCAAGAAATAAAAACATTAGTGTCAGCTTATAGTTTCTCATTACACAGAAAATACTTTTTAAGTAGAAAAAAAAAAATAGAGCAGCAAAAATGTAAACATTATCTACATTGTCTTCCACAGAGATATAGCAGAATAAGAACAGATTTAGTTTTATTCAAATAAATTTGTGTCGGCTGCATGAATCATTTTCCACAAGATTCATGTCATAAGACTATTTACAGTACACTCAATAGATAAAATAGATAAGAGGCAAAGGGAAAAAGGGCCCTTACAGCCACACAGTGAAACTGCAATGGAAGGAAAATGTTTACAGAAGGTCATCACTAACTATAATTAATACATAATTGTATGATGTATAGAATTTATTCACGCTCTTATTTTTTAGAATTCCATGGTTACCAACAATCATTGGCCTTTCCTATCTTTAACTTATCTCAACATACAATAAAATGAGAATATGATTATAAACTTAACAAAATCTAAAATTTATGGAATTTCTGATTCCAAGGCTGAACAAAAAAATGAAACTTAACAGATTTATTTCAATGAAATTTGAGTCCCTAGGAATGGGCTCTTACACTGATATTTTTCATTTTTTCTAGTAACAAATTAGATTTTAGTTGTAACAAAGTTCCCTTCACTGACAGCATAACATGAAAACAAAAATACCATCTAATAGAGCAAAAGATATAGTGAACCACAGAAAGTGACAGTGGTTTAAAACTTAGAGATCCTATACATACCCATTTTTCAAGTGTTAAATTTGAACCCTTCACTTTAACACTTGACTTCCATTTTTTTGCTCTAGAACCTGTATGTCGCTCCCATTCACTAAGCGATTGTTTCTTTGCCCCGCATGAACCACACCTACATTGAACCCTGAGAGGAGGGTTGAATGGAAATCAAATAGTAAGTTTCTATAAAACCCAAAATAATACCAGCATTGCATCAAATTTGGCAGTAATGTCATGGTACTTTAAAACTTGATAGCCCCGACTGAAGATAGTGCTGGTTAATGTTTTTGCTCCTGAAGATGTGTTTCTTCCTAATTTGTGTTTCTTTCGTAGTTGAAGAGAACATAATGAGTCATTAATGAAGTCATCAATGTAAATCCATCAGGCACTAATCAGAAAACTGGCTTGGAATAACCTTTTGACTAAAAAGCAAAATGCATAAAGAAACATATTATTTGAACCAATTATCACTAAGCATTTCTAATATTGATTAAAGCACAGGTGGCAAATGTATCTTAGTAAATTTAAATAAAATTAGCAATTGAATGTTATCCTCATAATAGAACTATTAAAAACTAATCTGATAGCTCAAGGAAACCACTATCTCAGGCATGAAACAATATCTTCTAATTAAATAATTTGACAAGAAAGTATTCTAAACCATGTGTTCTCTTGTGCCAGATTCATAATTAGATCCAGCCTTTATATTTATTTTTCTTTGTTTGGCACAAATGTTCCCTGGTTTGAAGATGAAACACTAAGAGTCCGTTTGTTACCGATTAAAATTCAATTACAATTGAAAATATAGCCGTTATTGGGTCTCGCTCGTCTAATAAAAGTTAACAATAACGGCTAATTTTTCAATTTTAATCCGATTTTAATCTCTGTCAAACGGGCTCTAAATTATATTGAATAATATACATTTAGTGCTCAAATAATTAAAACATTTTACAAGTTAATAATATTTGATAATCGATTAACTTTAGTGGTCAAAAGAAGTGAAAAAACAACTATTTAGTATCATCCAATTTCATTTCATATTCCTGAACTAGTATTTCTTCAATCCAACAATACAAAATCCATATAAGTAAATGCAAGTTTATTACATTTATAAATCAAATAATATAATAATTTAACATCTACAAGTTTCATTATGATAAGCAAAACAAATATCAACCAACTGAACAAGTTGACATATTTGTTCATATCTAATATTATACATGTAACTTAAAGCTTAAATTGTTTTGTCCATATAAAAAGAATAGAGTATGGCTGATATGAAAATTTTTCTATCATGAGAAGAAAACATTCTTTAGAAAAGCACAAAAGGTTCTGATAAATTTTATGTATTACAAGACTTCATAAAGGCATTCTACATAAATAAGGTTATTATTATTAATAAAACACGGAATAGTATCAATCTCTCTCTTTAACAATGATTAATTAATAAAGATAGTCATATCTAGATTGTTCAATGGAACCTCAAATATCTTTGCCCACAAGCGCATGATATATGTTTAATCACTATGAATGACAATATCACCTACACAGAAGCTTAAATTTATTCTTCCAAATGTTGGTAGCATTGGTACTTTGATGAGACTCAACTTCAATAAATATCAAATCTATATAAAGTGCACAAGCAGATGGGCAGCATTGCACATTGCCAATTAGATCGTGAAACTAAACAACGAATATTTTTTTAAATTTCAGGTCTTACAGATGAAGGCTTGAATAATAAACGCCTTCCACGCCATTGCAGACAACAGTGATCTTGTCAGACGGAAAGATGTGTCCAGAATTCTGGGCAGACCTGGTTAAAGCAACATGCAGAGAGTTTTACAAAATTAAAAAATCAGTATCCCCTGTAAGCAGCATAATAACAAAAAGAAATGGTGTCCAAAAACATACCTAACATCGAATTGCCGTTTGTCCAAAACTAAAGAGTCAGGGTTAGATTTTGCTTTGCATTCAGGGCAGAAGTAATTCACCTTCTCCAGATTCTATAAAAGATATAATATGGTTTGATATATATCATGAAGTTGATAATAAGCAAATGTGGTAACACCATGAAACTCTTAATATATAAGAACTGTAGTCAAACCTTTAAAAGCTCACTGGAAATGTTGGCACACTCAGCATGTACCCAAACATCACAACCATCACAACATACCTACCCAAAGATTTTGAGATAGAAAATGCACGTGTTCATTTAATTTGTTGGTAAACAAGAAATGCAAAGTAGAAGTGAAAATAATCTCACCCAACTTCCACCATCAGAATGGTGCCAGATTTGCTTGCATACACCACAATATTGTTTTGATTTCCTTAACTGAAATAAAATTTCAATCTTCCAAAGTTAAATAACCATCAAAAATTCAAAAAATAAGAACTCTATTAATATATAGATTGCAAAAGCAGAATGGTCTGACCTTAACACAGTGCTCACACAAGAAATAAGCTTTTGCATCTTTGTCTTTTATTTTCTTCATAGTTCTGCATGGAAAAATCACTCCACAGCTTTCACAAGGCCGTGTTTCTTTTCTCTTATCATTTGAATCCTGAGAAAGACAATATATGGATAAAGTTGAGTTCCATTTCAAAAGAATAAAATTAATTATTTGAAATGCTCTCCAAAAATGCTTGAACCAAAACTTTTTCATTCAATGCAATTTTACACTCAGGGCAATCATCAGTAACACCCCAGTCATGTTTTCTCCCAACAAATTTGTCATTATATTGTAGTGCTTGTTTGGTAGTGCTTATAGTTGTGAGTCCTACGAAATGTGTAGATAAAAAATATGTTTAACCAGCTTAAATTAAAATTTCAGCTTTGCCAAACATGCATGTAGTGTTCACATATCAAATACCCACAATAATAGTCTTGTTTATCCCACGGTAATTATTTTCCTTTGTTGCTGTTGATCATACCCTTAGAGATGTAAAAAGATCTCTTACCCAAGCATATTTCCAGGACTCCCACGCCCCAAAAGTAGGGAACGCAAAGATTTAGGAATATAGGTAAAAAAATGAAATCTACAAAAAGTAAATAACTAAATGAGGATAAAAGAAGTGATAACATCTCTCTAGCTTATAGATACAAAGTTCTGGTTATCGGTAACTTAATTGTTTCAAATCCTAAGAGGCACTGGTCAAGTGGAAAAGCTGGAAGCAACTGAAATAAATAGCTTTCTTCATAACACTACTCGTAATCCAATTTGCACATTTAAGTAGAATGTTTTGCAAACCTCCTCCAAACAGTAAGATCTAAAACACAAACCTCGAAAACCAAGAAAGCAGTGGAATGTCATGGCAAGTAAGAATGTGTTGAATTGTAACTTGTACTACCACCTTTATAAAATATAACTAGAAATTCATTCCTCTTTAACCCTAAAAAATTTAGCTTCGTGAAAACCCACCTGCTCAATGGAATAATATTGTGACTCTTTGATTTCACTGGGTTCTGTCCCAGGTAAAGTTTCCTGCAGAGTCTCCACAGAGGGATTTGAGTAGCCACTTTCAGCTAGAATAGCCTCCTCTATAGCCATCTGGAAATCTCTAGGTTTGCTGCCATACAACTTAGTCTGCCCCTGAAATCTGAACAATGAACATATATAAAATCCCAATTCCAGTAACATAGAATGGATTTGTCAAAATCCAAAATTATAAGCACCTGTCCATGTACTCGTGAAAGGGAAAAACCATTCCAGCTTTTATCCACGCATAGTCCTGTATATAACAGTAAAAAGAAAATCATCTAATCTCACTATTGGCCAGACTATTTAAGAGAGCAATTTTATGAATATATAAATGTTAATAACGGTTAAGAGTGATGTCACTGCCACGTCCAGTATGTAATTAATAACTGCTCAAGGCATTCTTCAAACAGTAACATATACATATACCGTGCCATATAGTATATAATATTTCATATTCAACTAGCATGAATGCACCTGCAAAAGATGAGGAAGTTAATTACCCTCTGTCTACTCTTTGAATAACCATAAAACATCACACACAGAGTGCCTGGAACACAAGCCCTCAGAACAGATTCAGGTGCTTCCCTCAGCGGATCAATCACAATAGCTGGCCAAGCTGGGAAATTCTTACCGCACTTGGCCCAAACTATATCCCCCAATACAAAATCTTCAGGCTGATAAAAATCAGCCTTCTTTACCGTCTCCTTCTCCTTGACCATCTTTTGCACTCCCACAAATCCATTCACCTCCCTCCTTGAATGCCTACCACTTTCCACCACTGGCAAAACACTTGAATGCCCTTCGTTAACTGACACCAGTGAACTCCGAGAATTCGAATACATTTTACTGCCAGAACTGTCTCTATACCCATATTCAGTGTTCGAGTGGGGTAATAAACTTGTATTATGCAATTGGTAGCCATGTTGATCTTCAACTTGCTGTTTCTTGACTAAATATATTTCATCGTTGTAAAACTTGTGATGCTTTAGTTTCTTCTTACTATGAATCCCACTGCCCACATTATCTGTTTCCGAAGTACTACTTCCAAAATCATCATTCTCAGATTTTTCTCTCTTCCATGAATGCAAAACTGAGTCATTGAATTTCGATGGTAGTACCTGTAAACGCCCTCTAGAAGACTTTAACAGAGGAGGCTTATTAACACCCATCTGCGTCTGAATTTTAGTATGCGGTATTGAGTTCACTTCACCGGTGTAGAAAGAAGCTCTAGTGGGCAAATTGTTCGGGAAATTAATGCTGGACCCTTCAAATTGGTTTACAGGAACGGTAAAAAGGCCATTGGTTGTTTTCGCCTTCTTGGAATTAACGGTGGAGCATGATTCCCCCTCATTCTCACCGGAGATGACTTCCTTTTTCTCGGCTTTACAACGCTTGAGGTTCGGCATTTCAAATTTCTTCATCTGTTTCGCGATCATTGTCCCCGTATCGGAGGAATTCAACCATAACCAACTCAAAACCTGAAAAAACCCTAATCCCTCTTTCCAAAACAATTAATTTGGAAAAATCAGGAAAAGTTATTCCAATCACCTCCAGCAAATTCAACCAATTATTCTCAATACCACAGAATACTTATAATTCTTCACGAACTTCCCTGGTAAACCTATTTGAAACACGGAACAACAAAACCCACGAATTTGAACCGGTCAGGTTGGATACGAACGACAAAATAAAAGAATAATCTCCAAAATCTCTTGGAACTCTAACAAGAATTAAGGATTTCGCCGTCAAAAACGAAAAAACCACCGAAAATTGAACAAACTGTCCAGAGAAAGATGAGAGAGATTTCGTGAATCGCAGAGAATAAAGTGCTTTCTATACAGCTTGCGCCAAAAAAATTAAATACATATGTGTATAATATGTATGTGTATCAGAGCTTGAATGCCTGGATCTAAATTGAATGTGTGATTATCAAATAATCGCAAAGTAGAAAAAATATAAGGATTCAATTGAAATTTTGGGGTGTGGTTTGGCTCCAAGATTGCAGCGAATTAGGAAATTTTGGGAGGGAGAAGAGGTCGAGGGTGCGGGTGACGCGCCAATCCCAAATTTTTTAAGCCGAGGTAGCATATAAATTTTATGTTACCGGTGGCGAGGTTTCCTTATCGCGTGTCCTAGTTGGATTGGGGGTTCCAGGAACGTGGCTAGGTTGAGTCTGTGCTGTGGACAAACTGCAACGCACGTGTGATTTTGGATATTGCAAGCCAGGACCCCAAGTTGTGCTTACTGCACACAAGGAGATAAGAATGTGGATTATTGAGCATTGTTTGGTATAGTTATAAATCAAGTTTTCAATAGATTTTGATAAAAGTTAATAAATTTTTAAAAATGTGAACCAAATAGAGGCTAGGTAACAGGTAAGTATAAGGGAAAAAATATTAAAAATAAAATATGAAAGTTAGACTATGTTTGGGTTTCATTACAAATTACTTATAATTTTTAACACACATTCACGTCTACTACCACTTTTTATTGACACATTTTGTGGACATACTACTACTCGCATTATAATCTCCTTATACACACACCTAACCCCTGTTTGATTTTGCTAAAAATCAGTTTTTTAGTAAATTTTGATTTGTGGTTAAAAAGTGGATAAAATTATGAATTTCATAAAATATGTTATTAAAATTAGGAATTTGCATGAACTTAATATTTTGAAAGTAGTGTCTAGCTTTTCTAAATATAAGAAAAATTTAATATATTGAAAAATGTTTGCTTTCGGAAATTATTAAATAACTTTATTAAGTTCTGTCAAACATATTGTGAGTCTTTCTCATTCCAATGGATAATTCATGTCGTACACGATAGCCTATAACACTCTTACGAACAGTGCAATATTGAATGGAATAGCTATACGTGAGCTTATAACATTTGTTCAATGTCGTATGACCGCGTTTTTTAAATAGTCACGTCTAACAATCTATTCAACGCATAGACTTAACTTACTAATTATTCACTGCAATGACATTTTTTTAATATTAAAAGACAAAAATACCCTTCATTTTCCACCCGGACCCCCCAAACAGGGGTGGAGCCTACTCGTCGAATTATGGGGGTCATAGAGTTGAAGGGGTGGATGCCCACGGGGGTTCGAGGGCAGCGCTGTCGATTTATTTTTTTGAAACATTATCTGTTAAAATGATGGAAATTGGTACTTTGTGATGGAGAAAGAAAACAAAGTAATATAAATTAATGTACATTAGTTGGAGACTTAAAAAATGGTAGTACCTTCATGGAGATGTGTCGATAATCGATAATTATTTTCTAAGCACTTACAATTCTACTGGTTTAAACTTCAAAATTAGAAGTTAAGACTTAGACATATATGCATAATGCGTTTTAATTTTTATAGCTAAAGAATTCAAAATTTTAGCATTCTTGTTCAGTTAATATATGTAAACGGGTTTAAAATATTATCCTTCCCTGCAATAAAATGTATCTCACATATACACCCCAATAGAGAACCTGAAATTTTAGTACTCTATGAAAAATGCAAATTATGAAATTAATGAAAGGATTTTTCAAATACTTAGAATATCTACTTTATCTCCTTCATAATATAAAAAAAAAATTCAAAAAATGGGGGTGGGGGGGTCTGGACCCCCTACCTCCGCCCCTGCCCCTACCCCCAAACCCGGTTAACAAATAATAGATCTGTTGTGATTTCTTCACAAATTTGGATTTTTCAACACAATAAAAGAATTTGTTGTTTAACCATTTGAATATTAAAATTAAAAGCACATTAACCATTAATATTATAAGCGAAAAAATCGAATTTAACCAAATAAAATGAAGAAACCTTGAAGATGGAGATGGAAGAGGTGATGAAATATTGAAGAACTCAAGAACATGATATTACTACAATATAAAAGAGGCTAAAACTTTGTGAGGCACGCGTTGTAATTCAATTTTTTTATTCACACTTCAACTATCATTTATTCTTCTTCATTTTCACACGCAGCTATACCAACTGCTGTAGGACCAACTGCCATAACCATGCTTTCTATCCCCCTTTTCACCTCTCATTTTCCTTTTCCGATTTTCACGCTGCCTCTCACAGTAAAAAAATAAAATTTGTGGTGTTCTAGTTGGATTGAGCTTCGGCTAAACGTGGGCCTCGTTAACTAATGCATAATTTCCATTTTCCCGAAAGAATTATTTTTGGTGTTGATTGGGGTTGATTCAAACTGTAATATGCATTGTTATCATCATATTATTTAGTAGATTTATTCTCTGATCTTTGTATTGTAACGAAGAAATTCTTGGCTCGAGATTCAATTTATTTTTTGGTTTATTACTTGAATAGTTGTGTGACAACAATGAAGATGAAAAATGAACACTTCTTGGAGTGAATGGTAGTGGAGTATCAATGATAGAATGTTGGCTATAGACAGGAAAAAAAATTATGGAGACGCCATGTCTCCATGATACGGAGGAGGTCTCCATGCGCAACGGAGACACCGTGTCTTTGTGTTCTCCGTGTCACGAAGGCGCCATGTCTTCGTGTCACAGAGACACCATGTCTTCGTGCTCACATGAAGACACTGCGCACGAAGATTTTCAACATTTTTTTTCCCCTCTTCACACAACATCACACATCTCCATTTTCACTATTTTTTCCTTCCACACACAACCATCGCCTAACACACAAGCTCAAAACCTCCCCCAATTCATTTTCTCTTATTTCTTTCACACATATGTCGGAGCCTCCAAGACATACCCACAGTAACCCATTCTAATTTATTTGCTTCAATTTATTGTAAGTTGGTCCTCGTGTAGTTGTATTTTTTAGAGGGAATTTTGTTGTTGATTTGCAGGTAATAAGAATGGCCAAGGCTCAGAGCGACGAAGTTGTGTCGATGGAGCTCCCTGCACCTGCTTCTTGGTACAATTTGAGTATTTTTTTATTCTGTTTTTTGTTATTTTTCTTAGTTCTTTTACATTTATAGGTTGCTCATTTGAATGAATTCATCAATGTTTGGATCACTTCCCTAAAGATTGAAAAATAACTATTACTATGCACGAGTGATTAAAAGTGATATAGTCAGGCATGATATCTGCACTTACTAATTTAAATGTTTCATTAAAGTAAGCATTACACTTCAACAATGCACTTGCAATTAAGCTTCCACCGGTATCTTCTAACTCTACATTAGCATTTGCCCTGTGCTAATGGAGATTGAGTCAAAAATCTTGTGCTACATGTGAGAAATCTTTAACATTTATTGTTTACTCAGCCTAACATTGTCTTCACTATTTAAAAAACAAAAAAAAAAATCTCTGTGTTGCACAGATTTTTTTTTTTTCTTCATTTTTTAGCTATTGACATTTTAAAACTATGTACTCAAACAAATTATATAATATTTGATTTAAAACAAAAGAATTCAACATTTTCACCACTTTTTTAACAAAGAGCTCATGTTGTTAATTTAATATATTGCTTCTTATTGCGTGGTAATCAATTGTTTATTCATTAATTTCTTTTAGTTCTTGCTTCAATCATTTATTCTTTATAAACAACGCACACTTTTTTTTTACCTGTTTATGAATATATTTTACGTTTACATATAAATTTCTTGAAAATTCATATATTATTATTTTTAAAAAACAATCAACTAACGTGCAACGCACGTTCATCCCACTAGTGTTAGGGGGGATTTTCGAATTTATAACATCCCAAATTCTCAAGGTTCAAAACTGAGGTAAAATGGATATTGTGATTTCTTTAAATTTTTTTGGTTTTTTTATACTTAAATATGGTCAAAGGCCATTGTGAAAAATGGTCTGGTCAACCAACCATCTACCACCATTTCCTCGTATTAGTTTTTATCTCTCCTATTTCAATGCAAGCACATGGCCAACTCTGCAAGAGCTATCTATTTATTGTATTTTTCATTATTCTTGAATTGCGCATAGACGTCAATTACATTATAAAACTTTCTTTTACATTTTTTCAAAAAGTAAAGTTCGCGATTCATCACTTCTCTCTCTTTAGACAACTCCGAGTGAATCACTTGTTTACAAACTAGTGATTATTATAGCCCATGATCTATAACTTTTCTCTCAACTTTGCTTCAACGAGCAAAGTGTATGCACACACACGTCAACAATTTTTACTCTATAAATTATTTTCCTCCCATGAAGGATAGAATATTTCACCTCTTGATGTGCATTGTCGAAGTTTGTAATTTATTTCTTCGTTGACATCGGCTAATAAAACTCGTTTATTTCGGAAATGAATGGACGAGTATTTTTAAACAAGTTATATATATTGTCAAGGATATTGAATAAGATTTCAGAGATCGTCAAAGATTGCAATTATAATATTTCCTTTTAGTGTAGGATTACTTTCCTTAGTAGTAGATTGCATGATATTTCCTTTTATATTTATTTCCTTTTACAGTTATTTGTAACCCTATAAATAGGGTCTCTTACTTTGTAATAGAAACAAGTTTATTATATACAATTTATAATATTCTTCACATGGTATCAGAGCAGTTTCGATTCTAAACAAATTAACCTTTGAATTTCGATTCCGGCGAGCGGCCTTGAGCCGCTCGTCCGGCTACCAATGTTATTTTTCTTTTTTATTTTCTTTTCGGATGTATCACTACAAAGTCGCATCACATTCCGGTGGCCACAACTCAGTTTCTGCAGTTTGTTTGGAGTTTCTTCAGCTTTTGGTAATCTGCAGTTTGTTTGAAGTTTCTTCAGCTTTTGGTAATCGGGAATTTGGTCCAGTTCATCTGGAATTTGGTTTAGTATGTCCGTTCATCTGGAATTTGGTCCAGTTCATCTGGAATTTGGTTCAGTTCATCTGGAATTTGGTTTAGTATATGTCCAGTTCATATGGAATTTGGTCCAGTTCATCTGGAATTTGGTTTAGTATATGTCCAGTTCATCTGGAATTTGGTTTATTATGTCCAGTTCATCTGGAATTTGGTTCAGTTCATCTGAAATTTCACACATATAGTATGTCCAGGTTCATCTTTAAGGGGAAAAAACCTTTTTGGTCCAGTTCAACTGGAATTTGGTTTATTATGTCCAGTTTCAGCTTGAATTTGTCCTAGTTCATCTGGAATATTGTTCTTAGTATGACCAGTTCATCTGGAATTTGGTCCCAGTTCAATCTGGAAGTTGTTTAGTCATTTCCAGTCTCCATGAAATTTTGTCCATTCATCTGGAATTTGTGTTTAGTATATGTCCAGTTCATCTGGAATTTGGTTTAGTATGTCCAGTTCATCTGGAATTTGGTTTAGCATATGTCCAGTTCATCTGGAATTTGGTCCAGTTCATCTGGAATTTGGTTTAGTATGTCCAGTTCATCTGGAATTTGGTCCAGTTCATCTGGAATTTGGTTTATTATGTCCAGTTCATCTGGAATTTGGTCCAGTTCATCTGGAATTTTGTTTAGTATGTCCAGTTCATCTGAAATTTGGTCCAGTTCATCTGGAATTTGGTTTAGTATATGTCCAGTTCATCTGAAATTTGGTCCAGTTCATCTGAAATTTGGTTTAGTATGTCCAGTTCATCTGGAATTTGATCCAGTTCATCTGGAATTTGGTTTAGTTCATTTGGAAATTTGGTTTGCAGTTTGGCCCAGTTGATGGGATTGAAAATTTGGTTTGTTTTTGGTTCTCGTTGTTTCTTTGGAGTGTTCTTGAAGTGGTTCTTTGTTGTCCTTGGTCTCTCGTCGTCAGTACTTTTCGTCGTTGGTTGCTTTGATTTGGATTTCTTCTTCGTGAGTACAAGTATTGTCATCGTCGTCAATTCATGATTAACAAATTGATGAATTTACAGCACAATTAAAAAAAAGAGGGGGATGTCAAGGATATGAATAAGATTCCAGAGTATCGTCAAAGATTGCAATTGTAATATTTTTCCTTTTAGTGTAGATTACTTTACTTAGTATAGATTGCATGAAATTTCCTTTTATATTTATTTCCTTTACATTATTTGTAACCTATAAATAGGGTATCCCCCCCCCCCCCCCCTCTTTACTTTGTTAATAAAACAAGGTTTATTATATACAATTTATAATATTCTTCACACATATATATATATATATATATATATATATATATATATATATATATATATATATATATATTATTTTCAATGAATTACTAAGTCCAAGACAATTAAAATGCGAAGTCATGAATAGATTCAGCACGAGAAGATCATTAAACCCTATCTATACATTCAATGACAACAAACAAGTTGGTCTTGTCATCGTTCTTCCAAACCAACCAATCTTCATTCATCGGGTCACATGACCATCTACAAAATTGTGTCCCAAACTATCTGAATTCTGAGGCAACTGAAGTGCAAAGCATACCATTTGCAAACTGCAGTATGTAATGTACAATATGGTACAAGACTTGATGTTACTCGTGGCATAAGTTTTTTAGTAGAATATTTGGCTTGAAATTTCCATATCCACAATTTTCTCGAAATTGTACTTCAATTCCTGAAGTCTGTAAACTTGTAAATTGACCTCAAGCTTGCGAAATTCACAGTGCATGCAACTCTTATTAAATTGCAAATTGGTCCTACACTTTTAAGACATTACAGTTAAGCCCTCAGTTTTCAATCTTCAAATTAACGAGTATGGTAACTAATAAATCATAAGTTCACCATTCAATAATAATTGGAAAAATTCCAATCTAATCCTCAAGTTCTCAAACTCCACATTTCCGGCTATACATGTTACAATAGTATTACAACGCATATTCACAAATAATATGTTGATTCCTGAATACTGTGGTGTGTATGAGAGAAAATGATTATTTATTTGCACCAACGACCACGTTATATAAATAAAAAGAAACCTTCATTTTTTTTTTAAAAAAAGGTGTATTTTGTAAATTATATTATAGCAACTTTCACAAACCGTCCATGCGGCCACCGAGGTCTTGCACCCAAAGGCAACTTTCTCCCTTTGCTTGGGCCGGAACATAGACAGGCTTACGAGTAGGACGTTAGACAATTCAAGTATACGTTGACATTATTAGTGCACCATCCAATAAATATAGGTAACATGTCTAGCTATTGATGACCTTATCGCACTGCATAGGAAGAGGAGTACGCTTGATATGTGATATTAATATGTGTATTGATATGTAGTGCAAGCTAGTGTCGCGAACTCATCGTGGAATATGCATTTTCTCAATCATAGATGGTTTTTATACTAAAAGGGTGGATTTGATTGGTTAAAAAATATATGCTATTTTACTAAGTCCATGTTTGATCCGGATTAAGATCCGATTTCAATCTAAGTCTTTTACCAGTCCTGCAACTTTTCAATCACATATTTCAAAAACTCTTATCGCACTCTACTAAAAATCTAATTATAATTCTCACCAAATACCGTCTAAATACAAAGAATGGAAAATTTAGGTAGAAAATCAAATTGGAAAAACAACAAAATAATAATACACGATTTCTTTCTAAATCGCTATTTCAAGTTGCAAAGCGCACTGCAAAGAGCTGGAGATAAAATAGTATGGGTAATTGGCGCAAAACGTCCCTACCTATGACGGTTGTTGTGGAAAACGTCCCTACGTTCGATTTTTTGGTGCAGAACGTCCCTACCTTTGCATTTTCTTGCGCAAAACGTCATTTTGACCAATTTTTAACATAAAATGACCATTATACCCTCTTATATAAATAAAACAAAAAAGAAAAGAAAAGAAAAATAAAGAATAAATTGCAATCTAGTCCAAAACATTTTTAAAAGTGCAAATCAATCCAAATAAATTATTAAAATATTAAAAATAATCAAAAATAAAAATAAAAACTTTTCTCTCCTATCCCCATTTCTTGTCTCGCCCTTTCTTTCCCCGTTTCCTTTCCCACCTCGACGGAAAAGTTTTTATTTTTATTTTTGATTTTTGATTATTTTTATAATTTATTTGGATTGATTTGCACTTTTAAAAATGTTTTGGACTAGATTGCAATTTATTCTTTATTTTTCTTTTCTTTTCTTTTTTGTTTTATTTATATAAGAGGGTATAATAGTCATTTTATGTTAAAAATTGGTTAAAAGGACGTTTTGCGCAAGAAAATGCAAAGGTAGGGATCTTCTGCACCAAAAAATCGAACGTAGGGACGTTTTCCACAACAACCGTCATAAGTAGGGACGTTTTGCGCCAATTACCCAAAAGAGTATTATCCCATATCGCCTACAGATGACCTAAACGCCTGCACTTTCGCGCCGACACCCAGCTCTGAGTGTGTCTTTAACCGAGATGCTGAGCCACCCTAATTCCTAAGTTGAGTTGGTTTTGTCTCAATCTTTTGTTAATTCATCGTTCATTTAATCTCAATATAATGCTTTTGGAAGCATTTCAGCATGATATATAAGATTTTAAAGTTGATTTTTTTTTCTCGAATTTTATTGCAATTTCTTAAATTATTTGCACTACTAAAGCGATAATGGATATGATGACATATAGTAAAAGGTCTGAGTAGGAAGCATCAATGGCGGTTTACAAATGAAGATTGCCCCTGTCCTTGTTTAAGCAATGACAAAGCGACATTCGCAACCTCTTCGAAATCAATTCCACCACATGCTGATGCATTGGTGATGGGTAGTGAGAAAAGGCGGGGGTTGCATTCTAGTATTGAATGCTAATCTAGACTTAGCCCAACACTTAGCTGCCACTGAGTTTCCTGCATTGATCAAACATTCTTGCTGATCCTTTTATCAATTACCGTGTTTTCAGTTTACCATGTTACTCTGTTATAAGTTTATTGAATTCGTAGACATTGCGTGCAGAGATAAATGGGAATATGGTGAAGGTCTAAAATATAATGTTTTGATAATAATGTTGTTACAAGCAAGTGTAATAACATGCTATGTTACATTTTGTGGCTTACCTTCAATTCACTTTATCTTTACTCTCACAGGGTTTTATATGATTGGGAGGGTCACTCATTTTTAGTAAGTCCGCTTGTGTAACCAGTGCCAAATTGAAAAGCAAAACTTAGTTACGTATATATATGCTAAGATTAAACATGTAATTTTATTAATTTTTTTATTGATATATGTATCAAGACTTACAATACACGATTAATGAAAGAATAAAATAGTATCAATGCGTGCATTGGTAACAAAATCAAACAAGTAAAGCTTATACAGACTGCTTTCATCAATTTGTTGGAAAGAGATTAATTATGTAGTTGTTAGATGCTTTTGGTTGCTGCTGATGGTAGTGGTACACGTCTTCTATAATCTGCTATAGCCCACAGTGGGTATATATTCCTGTATGCTGCGTAATGTAACATACAATTCTTCATGAAAACTCCTGTGATTTCCTGCTAATGAATTGACAATGTGATGGTTGCTATAAACTTGTAAAATCACATTACAGGAAATTGCTTTATCATTTTCATGGCGTTGCTTTACTATTTCATATGAAAACACAAAATGAAGGCTTCAATGCTTAATTTACCTGTTGGGGAAAATCACCGTTTTCCAATTGAGAATTGATCAAAAGCTTTGCTCCCCGGTGGAGAGGTGTAGGATCTCTATTCCCCTATTAAAATGAAAAAAAATAGATTATAAAGAAGAACAGTTAAATAACGTTTATATAAAAGATTGATATGGCATGAGAGGCTAACCTGGTCAGAATGAATTAGACCCATCATTGCCCATGCTGTGTGTACCAAGTTTGATCGATTTCCTTCCAGAGGTATATATTCCTGTTTAATTAGACGTAACTGTAAGGGGCCATTTTTGTAATTCTATCAACTTTTTGTTCGATTCTAAATTTAGGAACTTATATTTTCCACTGTTTTGTTAGTGGTGCTAAGATCAGTTACCATATTTTCTACTAAGCAGGTATGGCTACCTTATTTGGGCAGGAAAGATAGCTTTCTCCCCATCCACCATCTTCCCTCTGTGCTTTTAACAGAAACTCGACAGCTTTGCGAATGGCTAGACAATTGTTGTAGCTCTTTCCAGCTGCTGCTAGTCCTCCAAGGGCAAACCAAGTGCCATATGTGAAGCACACGCCCCAATTTCCATACCTGCAGAAATTCATCTCCATGCTTTATAGAAACGCTAAAAGTGTGCAATGTTTGAACATAAAAAGCTCAAAATAGGAAACAAAAGTATACCATGATCCGTCAGGCTTCTGAACATCCTCGAGGTATTTTACAGCCTTCACAATAGAGCTTTCTATCTCTTTCTTCCGGTGTTCTGGGTACAATTTCTTAAACAGAACTAGAGCTTGTATTGCTGATGAAGTGCACTCGACATACCTGCATCAAAATCATGTTAGTCTAGCTCTACACTAAATTGTATTTGTAAACGGGAAAAGACAAGTGAGACGAATCATACTCATGTTCAATAACAATGTCGGTAAAAAATTCTGTAGGATTGAGAATCTGTGGCAGAATAAAGCAGAATTAGTAACTTAAATTTTTCAGTGTAGATACATGCACGCAGATTTATGCCTTCTTTTTTTTCGTGTAAATACAAGAAACTTGAAAAAAGAAGCTACCTCCAACCACTCCGAGGCTCCTGCAGGCTCCCATGCAGCTAACCCACCATTTTTGCTCTGTAAGCATTTATACAGTTGGCCATCAATTTTAATAGCTATTAGGGTAATGTTTAGAAAGTGACGCATCGAACAAAATATTTTGTTCTAGTGCGTTGTTATACCATATGAATTATGAATTTGAACTTACCTATCTAGGCATAGAAGTGCCAAATAAATTATAGAAAAAAAATGAGTTTTGGTATGCCCAACAACGTATACTCAAAAAACTTGAGAAGTTACTTTATAATTGGTCGGAGGATAAAACATTGATACCTGTAAGGAAAGCAATATATTGACAGCGTCGTAGAGTCGTTCAATTTCCATTTTGGGACCAACAATTTCAGGTGGCATCATCGAGAAGAGAAGGCAACACTGAATAATAAAAAAGGAAGAAGAAAAACAGTTGGCGAGAACCCTCATTAAATGTATTTTTTTTCATTTCTTACAATATTTCCAATTTAAATGATCTCTCTCAACAAAATTAGATACCTTCAATGCTTCTGCAGTGCAGTCAGATACTTGCCATCCATGATCTTGATCCGAAAAAGTCCATGATCCTTTAGAAATATGCCGGTGCATGGCTTTAAAGTCACCAGACGGGTTATCTCTGACCTGAGACTTCTTTATGAAGTCATGCCCTTTCATAAGAGTGTGGCCTATTTCTTCAGTAAGATCACTAGCCAGCAGTGCTTGTATGGCAAAACCAGTATCCCACTCTTGACTTCCAAAACTCTGCATTAAAATGGCCATTGCAACATTTAGGAGTCGGAGTCAATAATGATTCAAAGTTGATTGCTGTACTGTGGCAAACTTGGTTTTTACCCAGACTAATGCAAAACATTCATGATTTTGGAAGGAAAACATATTGTCTTACTTGCATCTTCATTCCATCTTCGGCTATCCATATATAATCAGGGATTCTCGCCAGATGCTTCATGAAATAATCCCCGTTGGGATCCTCGACCCAACAGGCCAGCATACATAGCACCTTCTCTACACATCCTATTGTTATGTACCTGCTATTTTCATCTTCATAGTGGATGTGCTTCATTGTGGTTTGAAGAGCCCTTTCTCTTAACTTGTTGAAAGGCCAACGAGTTAGAAGAGGTTCTGTAAGTACGTAGAGACTATCCCACATGAAGTCTTGTATCAATGGATGAGGATAATATAGGTCCTCCTGCATTTACATGTTTTCTTCAGTTATTTTTTAGCATTGTGAAATAAATGCATAAAAAATCAGGTTTGTTATACCATAAACTGTTTTAACTCTGTTATTTTTTTACCTTTGCGCAGACGTGGCGAACTTTCCTCCAATTAATTTCATCGTAGGGTTGATCATACAGCTCTTCTCTCAGTTGTAAAATGAGAGGAGTAATTGGACCAACAAATCTTTTGCCATATAAATATGACATGGGCATGTACACCATTCTACAGTAGCACAACATTTTTGCTGCATTTGAAGTAGAAAATATTAATGCCAGATAAACATTGATCCCAAATTTCTAAGGTAAGCCTGTATCTTGGAATAAGTTTCAAGCTGTGCAATGTTTCAGTTGTAATTTGTAACTTTATGTCTCAGAATTTCCAGATTATTAAGCATGCATGCAGAGATCATTTTTTTCTCTGTTTCTTTTTCTTTTTGTGTAATGTTCAATTAGAGAACTGTATGACATGGAAATTGACTTCTGAATGATGCTGAATGGGAACATAAAAGCTGTTGATTGTTCGCCAGAAAAAGGCTGGAAATAGAACAATCGATCCAACTATACCTTCTTGGAGTTTATTCTCCGCAGTTCATTTGATTTCCGTTTGGAAAGTCTTTTTAGAGTATATTTATGCACTAGTGAATGATCAGGTTTCAATAGATCAATTTTGTTGGAAAATCCAGGTTATAACAATAAACAGTTGTTTCTGTTAATCACATTTCTCTATGTGGTGGTGTGCAGAAGACAGTCGAACAGCGCGAACCTGGATGCATGGGGAGAAAAGATGGAAGGATCCAAAACTCAGGCGGCATCGGGTTGCTTCCTGACCAGTCAAATACTCCAAGTATCTAAAAATGCATTAAAAACAATACATGTTAAGGTTTCTTCAAGGTATCATTAAACCCATTAAGATGCATATTTTCAGTATTCTTTATCATACTGAAAGCCATGTTTTCCCCCATGAAGGTATTGCTGTGACGGTGCCATGGTCAAGTATCCATTTTCTTGCTCTAGCACAGGCATTGTTTTCGCCACCCTCGGGCCCCTCTCCAAGTATACGCATACAAATGTAACTCAGAGTGGTGCAGAACATTGTGCTATGGCCTTCTATGTGTAAACCCCACCCGCCATCTTCGTTCTGTAATGTGAAAATGATGTTAGTCGAGAATGTGAGCTGGAGAGTGCGCGTCTGATATGTATAATTGAATTAACTGGAAAATTCACCTGGTGACAGTAAATGTAGCGGAGAATTTCTTTACGATGTTCTGCTGGAAACACGGTGTTAAGCTGGCCAGTAATATACAGACACATGACCTGCAGTTTTTGGTTAAATCCAGCGTAAAAGATTAGCATTGAATCACTTGGACAACGTGAACGTGTCTATTATAAGATGGATCTTGCCATTTCTTTCCCATAATTGATTGAAGCCATATGGTTCGACCCAACTTTCTTATGTTCCGTTCCAAGAATTCAAATAGGGTTTTATATCGATCTTATAAAAATGAAATAGGCTCGGAACTTTCCGTTGATAGGATATGCTATTTTTTTTCATTTATTCGCATTCAAAATCAGTCGTGTTCTTCCAAATTTTACCGATTGGCATGGACAAATTCAAGAAGGCGTGTCGAAAAGTAATGCTTGCTACAAGGACTCACCAAAGGCGGAAGAAAGAACAATGGACCAGCATTTTCTGCAGGCCAATGGCCATCACTGGCTTGCAGGGCTGAGAAGAAGTGAACAGCCCTTTTAAGCGTGGCTGTTGCTGTTTCAGAGGTTATATCTTCTCCATCTTCAACTTTCACTTGGGGTATTGTCTGTTTGAAATTGTTCTCTCGTAGAAACTGCGTGCAAATTTCATTATCTCAAGTTTTTTCTTCTAAAAAAATGTCTTAATCATTGCATCAGACAATTAGGAAATGTTTAAATTTAAAGTAGCCGTCATGCTTGGGATTAATGGAAAGAAAAGGACTAGTTAATATAAGGGTAATTATATTAACACCACAAGTTTTATTTCTTACATTACATTTTAATTGCATTTGCGGTTCTTAATTTTGGCTCATTATAGTACCTATGGCTCTGGCGATCTTTCATGTCATTCTTATAGTCAAACTTTTCATTAGTTTAATCATTTTATATTTGATAACAATTTCCTATCACAACTTATTTTCTTATCATATTTTTATAAAAATAAATAAAAAGTGTGAAAAAATATTTTTCTCTCATCTCAAGTCATGAAAACGAAATATTTTGATATAAATTATCATTAAAGATGAGACGTAGTAATTAATGGAATGTTGAAAATAAATAAAAAAACTTAAGAAAATAATTGTTACTGTGGATAAAAATTGCGGAGCTTAATTGTAATTAAAATTTAGTGTATCAAATAAAAATTATGGTGACAATATAATCATTCTTAATACAATTGAAAATATAAATTTTATTTACATTTTTTTCAATATACCCTTGCACTAATGATTTAAAATATGGTAGTTCATATTTGTTGATAACAAGACACATTAAGTTTCTGTTTGGTCTCCATTAATTAAATAATTTTTTTTTCTCTTCTTTTTAACTTCATATTCTTCAATAAAATAATATTACACGTAACTTCAAAATTTTTCTTTTTTTTAACCACATTCTTCAAAAAATCGCTATTACAAAATTCATTTTACCCCAAAACTACGTTCGAAAGGAGCTCAAACGGGGGCTAAATAAGGACATATTTAAAAAACTAAAAAAAAAAAAATCAACTATAATCTATAATTTGTGATAAACGAAAAAAGAAAGCAAATTTATCTTCATAGAATGGATGGAGTATCTTTCACCTTTTTCGATTCAATATCATGATTTATTTTTAATTTAAAGACATTTCAAAGTATAGTCGTCTTGTGCTTACCTGCATCCGCCAGACGAGATCGCTGCTGGGCTTGACCTTGTAGCGGTTGTTCCAGAATTCTTGACGAGCCTTTTCAACCTCGGCTCGGTCCTGGGCCGTTCCATAGTCGGGGTCGAACTCCCATGTCTGTCGGCCTACATAATCGTTGGTGCTGTACAAATAAGGATTGTTACCTCCTTCTGCAATCTTCAGCCTCCACATTTTCTTCTGGTTCTTTACTAAACTTTTTAAGGTAGTTTGTTGGAAAACAAAACTGAAGCTCACTTCTGCTTTTCTTTATCCTGTTTTCAACCAAATTATCAGTTCATTAGATAATCAAGAAATTAGAGCTAGGAAGAAGCACATCCTGAAATGTGGACTCGATTGGACAACATCGACATTAAAGTAGAAAAAGAAACTAAAATCCCGTAATTACTTATCTAACATGTTCGACTACTATAACGCATTATCAAGAATGAACTACCTCTTCGATTCCGAGCAGGCGCGAACTCGGAGAGATTAAAAGAAGAAGTGCAATATAAAGCAGAAAACCTCTCAAGAAATGTATTGAGGTTGTGAGTTTGGCAGATTGCAAATGAAGAAAATTGGTTTTCGACGTACTGCTTTTGTAGGCAGAAAGACTACACTGTCAAAGTATATATAGATGAATTTAGGGTTTTAGGTACTAATTAATAATAATAATTGACGTCCCACGTTGCTAAATATGCCCATTGTTGTCAAGAAAGAGACCTTTGAAAGTAAAGTTTTATTTGTTTTTTCTTATTAGTAAATGAAAGCAAGAAGGAAAATTTTACTTAGAAGTTAGTTTTACTTATGAACATAGCCAAACACGTTCTTAGCTACGACAAAAGACCAAATCCAAGAATTTAAATGTTCCAACCCTTGTCGGTACCCTGCATGGAAATTCTCATCTATGTATAATGACTTTCAAAATACGATTCCTTAATTAAAAATTGTTAATTGTATAAATACGGTAATCAGTTCCTTTGCCAACAACCAAAAAGTGGCATATTTTACTGCATATGAAGCGTTGTTTACTCAGTGCGTACTTACGGGTAGCGGCTGCGGTTTCCTACGTCAACAAAAAAAAAGTGGCATATTTGGTGGAAAAACGAAGTTTTATAAGTCGATCGAGCATTGACTCGAAAAAAGTAAAGGATTAACCGTTAAAGCGTTGAATGGCTCAAATCGGTAGTAAATATAATAAAATACATAAATAAGAAAATGATCCTCTAAAATAAAAAAGTCTTTTGAGTTTCTTTTCCCAAAAAATGAGAATTTCTAGAAAAATCTAAGAGCATAAATTTGATTGAAATTGATGCTTTTCGATAGATAAAATAAAATTTTCTCACTGCCGATATAACAAGAGAACATTATTTATGATTGTCTGAGAGCAGGATATCATGTATGTAATTTTGATACCAACCCTCAACCATTTATTCATTCATCGAGACTGTTGCAGCATGCCCAAAAAAATAAAACATCATTATTTTGACCAAAAAAAGTTACACTTTTTCAATAAATAATTGAATAAAACCTGCCCCCCCCCCCCCCCCCCCCCCCGCTCCTTCTGTCTGTGTCTCCACAATTATCACTTTTTGGTGGTTTTAAGAACACTTCATTTTTTTAAAAATATGGAACACGTTTTGTTATAATGTTTAATACAGGAAAGCTAACTAATAAAATAAAAATAAAAAGATTTTTTTTTTTGAAAAATCTGTTTCCGTGCTTGTATATATATGTATTAAGCCCTTATTTAGTAAAAATCAAAATCCAGATTTTAATTTAATTTAAAGTCATTAACTAATTTTAATAACGCATTTTATGGGATTGATAACTTTTCAATCACATATTTTATCAACTTCTATGAAAATAATAAACACAATGGGAGTATCCAAAAAATTAATAAGCTCTCAATGCCCACTGTATTTTGTTAATGTTTTAATTAATTTTGAGACCAAAATGTTATTAACACGTTTAATATGTTGGATTGATAAGAATGAACGTACATGAAGAATAAGTGATTTTAAGATTTATGTGTGTTTTCTTGTTCAATATAGACAAGAAAGTACCAAATAAGGATTCGAAATGTGGGTATCCGCCAAATAAGAATTCATCTCGGGAATGAGTAGAAAACGACATTCAAAACACAAATGGGTCGTCGCTCTTAGTACGTTCTTGGGACCAGATTATTTGCCCTTTCATTAAACGGTTTGTCGTCGTTTATTTTTGACGAAGTACTGTTTATAGTTGCGAACTACTCTTCATCTTCAACACCTTCGTGATAAACGCGGGGTTTTCCGATGGACACCCGACGACAACCTGCATTTGATCTTATTGAAGCGAAGCTCACAAATGTTCTGGTGCTTTGGATCTCAATTCTAGACTAATTAATAGCTTCTTGTGTTCCAATGCAATATTTATGCAGTAATTATTTCTAAAAAGTTAAAAACTAATACAGGTTATACAAATACAGATGGCAATATCAATGGGCCACGATATGGAACAATAAGGTCCAGATGAAGCTGTTCATGGCCCAAATCCAACTTTTCAAGAATAATTTTAGCATTTTCGTACCAAAGTTACCATATTTTTTTCTAATTGTCATACATATACAACTACACATGTTTGCCTGAATGATGGTGCGTCTCTACATGATGAAACCAAGAGCTCGTTTGTTACCGATTAAAATCAAATTAAAATTGAAAATATAGCCGTTATTGGGTCTTACTTGTCTAATAAAAGTCAACAATAAGGACTAGTTTTTCAATTTTAATCCGATTTTAATCTGTACCAAACGGGCTCTAAATATCATCAAGTTCACGGTATCTTGTAATATCTTCTGCCCATAAGACCCATTATTGCGTATAAAATCAACATGCTATCTTAGTTCATGCACGAGCTTACCCAACAAAAGAATGTTAGTCAAACGTCTGCTATGCCATCTCTATGGTACTCTATATTTCGGTGTTTCTCTTCGTAGACATTCGTCACCAATTCCCCGTGCTTTCTCTGATAGTTTGGTTGTCTAGAAACCAATGGACCATGGCTCGATCTTCCACTAAGACTTAATTTAGGGTTGTTGCATCTACCGATTTTGAGGTCTTTTGGATAAAAGCACTTCTTCAAGAGTTTGGAGACCTATTAGCTCTACTCCAACCATCCACCGTGATAAAATCACAACCAATCTTTGTTCTAATATGGTGTTTCATTCCAGAACGAAACATGATCGATGTTCATTTTGTCCAAGACAAGGTTCAATTTGGAGTGTCTTACGTATCGCATGTTACCTCTGCTAATCAACTAATAAATTTACTTGTCATTCCTATTTCTATTGTTTAATTTCAATTATTGTGATCCAAGATAGGTTTGTTGATGAGACTCCTATCTTGCGAGGCATATTAGAAATAAGATTCTAAGTAGTTCTGATGATTCTATTGCCGTTAATATGTAATTGTATAGCATTATGACCGTTCATACGTAACTTATAAATATTGTCAATATACATAGCAAATTCAGATTGTTTGAAGTGTTAATCTTATCATTCATCCATGTGTGGAATGGCTCAACTCGTGCCATGAGCATCCAAGTTAAATCCACGCGTGGTTGTGCCGTGCCTCATTTTGTAACCCTTAATCGAAGAAAACCAAGAATGTACATGAAGACTGATGTCGACCAAACAACTCCAACAACATTAACATGGAAGACAACGTTCAACAAAACGTATGAAACACGTTATATATGTTGTATATAATCATTTATAGTCAGGGGCGGAGCCAGAAAATGATGTTACGATAGGCTGAAATTTAAAAAAAAAAAAATCGAATAAACTCACGTCATAAGAAATCGAGTTTCAGAGGTTGCTCTCGTGACATTTTTGATAAAAAAAAATATATACGGAACTCAATGAAATAAAAAAAAAAAAAGTTTAAATGTTTCTCATTAAGTTATTCCATTAAATCTTTGTGTATTTTTTTACCAAATAGAAAATCGATGCTTACCTTAAAAAATATAAATTGACCGAATCATGATAGAAATAAGCAAAAATACATATTCACCAATGAAAATTTAAAAAATTACTTAGCGAGTACACTTCAAATAAATTTGACAACCAACATTCCAAACAATTGAAAGTTTGATCAAAACATGCGGTCAATAATATATCACTATAATCCATATGTTATTATCTCGAAATATTATTTGGTGTATTTATCAATTTTTTATATTACCACATTTCAAAGTGAGTCAATAATCTCAATCAAATTGAGAAAAATCAGCTAAGAATCTTGAGGGTCAAAGAAATTAAATTAAATGTACATCCGTTTTTTGCTCGATTTCAAGAATATACTTATATATAGATTAAATAAATAATTTTTAACAAATATTATTTTTATTGTCAATCGAATCTAGAGTAAATTATTTATTTTGATTATAATATCTTTTTTATGGTCAAAATAAGTAATTTTTTTTTTATAAATGTGAATAAGTAATATATGAAAACATACGTAGAAATAAAAAAAAATTAATTACTTTTAAATTTAGCAAAATATGCAGTGTCTCTAAGTACTAAAATGAGTAATTTACTTCTAGATCTAATCAATACAAATTATGTATAATAAAATTTAATTAATAATTAAAAGCAAATTTAGTCAAAACGTGCATTAAATGGAATATCTAATTTAACAATAAAAACATGCATTAAATAGAATATCTAATTTGACGATAAAATATTCATGTTTCATGAATGTCATGAAAATAGTAATTAATAATCGTAGCATCTTTAATACAATTTGAATAATTGAGCATTGGACTTGGGTTGAGATTCAAACTATAATATTTGAGCAAAAATTTACAATTTCTTCTTAAGGATTTTATATGGGTTGGGGCAATGCTAGGACTAATGCTAATAGGAAACAATACATTTCTAAGGTATTTACTTTACACATTTTCTAAAATACAAAAACAAGTTCCAAATTTCACAAATTAGGTTTTTTAATTTTTAATTTATGAATTATTAAATCAATTTATTATTAAATATTTAATTTTAATATAATATAATTATCCCACCCCATCTCCACCATCTCTACCACTTCGGAGACTATTCCGGCTACCGTTCTGGTCATAACTCATCTCCGACGACAAGACCGACGAATGCTCTGATTCCGATGACCGTTTCGTCGCCACTTTGTTCCGATAACTGCTCCGATTACAGCAAGTGTTCCAACTTCGGCGAAATTTTTTAGATCACAATTCAAAATTTTCATAGGTCACAATTTGTTTATTGGTCACAACTTAAAATTTTAAAAGTCACAATTTGTTCATTGGTTACAAATCATAAAATCTATAATTCACAATACTTATTTAGGTCACAATTTATCAAATTATTAGTCACAAATGAATAATTTTTAGGTCACACATCATGTATTGGTCACATTTTATCTAATTCATTGGTCACATATCGTTTATTAGTCACCAACCAACCAAATTAGTGGTCACAAACAACCAAATTGGTTGTGACCACCACCAACATCATTTGTAACCACCACTTCGCTACCGCCTCCACCAGCGGCACCGTCAACATCTCAAAACCAACACCACACCCTCCCCAACACCACTATCACCACCCCCAAGACCCCCCATCGCCACACACACAGCCCAAGTAAACAAAAAACACACAGAACATACAACTATCGTCGTCATCAACTTCAAATCCACACTACCATCATCCGATCTCCCGCCACACAATGGCACCCACCCACGCACACAAATCCAACAATCCCGTTCGACAGAAATCACCACAGATCTGCAACCATCGGAAAAAATTAGCATACAACCATCCGATAAATCCAACTCGAAAACTGAAAAAAGGAAATACAGATCTGCACCGTTTATAAAGATATAGCCAGAGCAGCCTCCGCACTGGCGAGTCCAGATTTAGGTGGCTCGTTATTAGGGTCAATATCAGAAAACGTTGTAGATCTGTATTAGGCGTAGATGACGAATCGATTGGAAACAGAAGTGGCACACGGCTTCTGTGAAGTGGCCGGCGGAAAAAGTCGATGGTTTGATCGAACAACAAATGCGACGGTGGCGCAGGACTGGCTGTCCTTCTACAGCGACGGCGGCTCTTCACCACCATGCTGTGGAGAGAGAGAGAGAGAGAGAGAGAGAGAGAGATAGAGATATTAATTGATTTTAGGGTTTGGGTAGATTGAGTTATATAAATGAATTTATTGTAAATGGATATATAAAAAAATTAAAAATATTTTTAAATTATTAATTAAAACCTGATTTTTGTAATATAAAAATTTATTAAGAATTTATGAAAATGGTAACTTAAAAGTAGGGTTGGGTGCAATTTCCTCATGCTAATATTTGGACAAAAATTATAATTTCTTCTTAAAAAATTTATATGGGCTAGGGGACAATGGTGGGCTACAGCCCACTAATGCC
The DNA here is from genome assembly GCA_019097785.1 of Fraxinus excelsior. Taxonomy (NCBI): domain Eukaryota; kingdom Viridiplantae; phylum Streptophyta; class Magnoliopsida; order Lamiales; family Oleaceae; genus Fraxinus; species Fraxinus excelsior. Next base: position 21,652,980 of record CM032642.1, read on the forward strand.
CCCCCACTACCTCCGCCCATGCTTATAGTCCTCGTTTAGCCCCCATTTTTTTCCATTATATTACATTAATTTTTTCTCTCTTCATTTCAACCACACATTCATCAAATAAAATAATATTACACATGAATCTAAAATTTTTCATTACTTTTCTATCACACATTCTCTCATCAATCACTATTCCAAAAATTTTCAACACCCCAAAATGGGGGCCAAACAGGGGCATAATTTCTTTCTATAATTTTACTTTAATTCCATTTCCCTTTTTTAATACATGAAAAGAGTTTAAAATTTCTAGCTTTAATGTGACACTCGCTCTTGTATTATCTAAAACACTCGTCAATTCTTATCTTTCGTTGCTTTTATTCTGAAAATCATGCTCGTAAGGTCTTTTATTTTTTCGTAGCGCGCCCACGTCTTGTTACACTAAATTCAGATCCATTATTTTTTTTTTTAAAAAAAGGCCTGGTTTAGTAAATAGCAAGTATTTAAAACTTTCTTATTTTGGTATCGTTTACTTTGACAATCAATGGGTAAGTACGTACCATAATTAATGAATTTTATTGGCCTAATTCCACTGCCAATAATCTCGCTTATTTGTTAGGTGTGATCTTAGATTTCACTAGTCAATTAAAATCCTTATTAAACAAAATCTTAAGGTCTAATTTCAGATACCTAAGTTTTGATTGGACTAACCAGACCAATTATGGTTTCTAATTCAGTCAACAATTAATTGTGTAAATTAATTGTTTTTTTTAAGAATTAAAAAAATTATAATCAACAATTTAATATGTAAATTTATGTCCTTTTTAAATTTAAAAAACAAAAAAATTATGATGATACCGCCCCACTTTTACATTTAGTGGTGGTCAAGTATTAATTAATCTCATTAGTGCCCACTATTTGACTTATTGTTATACTTAGTGCTTAAATATATATATATTTACTCCAAAGTTCGTATGGTCGGTTGGAACGTTTTTGTGTCTACCATAAATAAAAGAATCACTTCCTTGTTACTGTTCATAAGCCGCGAGCGGAGCCGAATGACTTTTTGACTCGGCTCGGCTCGGCTAAGCCGTTAGCACATTCAACTCAACATACTAAGTATGTTAAGATTTAACTTGACATCGGAATACAAATCTATTACAACTATCTCTCGGACGACCATGATATGAACTTGCGATATCTTGAAATATTAGTTAGGTAGGGGTGAAACTGGTATATATACTTTTTAATTGCATATGATACAATGAATTATTATTATTATTATTATTTGACGTAGGAACTCACATCCGCTACTCGTGAGTGCGTATTAGGTAAATATCGATCCATGTGCAGTAATTCGCAAATTACATAGGAGAGATAAATCATATTAAGCAAACCTCGTGCGACGAGCTCGAGCGATAAAGTGTTGATAGGAAAATGGTGGAGGTTATTATTTCTGAGACTGTAGGTTATTGCTATTATTTTTAAAACGTGAAAGGTCGTCTCTACCAATTAATAAATCTCAAAGGTGCTGGTGATATTATCTCTCACTTTAAATAAAAGTTCAGAATTCGAATAAAAAAATACTTTCTTTTTGTTACATATTCTATTCTTTTTTAAAAGGGATTTTCAGCCGCTTGATTTGATTAATTATCTTGATAGAAAAATTCGTTGTAATTCTTTCAAGAATAAATTATTCATTTTTGTAGAAAAAAAGGTAGCGTGTATTGAAATTCGCAAGCATACAAAAATACATGCCCAAACGTATAGAACACGAATATTCTCCAAATGAACTTTTTAGAAAAAAACAATTTTATGAAAAATCTCAAGTAAATTAAATATAGCAACCAAAAGTCACAAATATTATGTTTCATTCAATCAATTTATTTGTGATTCATACATAAATATCGTGTTGAGAATTTATTTTATCCTTTAGTGAAGTTTTTATGAGGGACAATTTTTGAGATATGATAATGGGTGGTGAAGGACGTACATACTATCTAGAGGCCGAGGGAGGTGGGGCCAGTGAGATCCAGCCCCCACTGAAATTTGAGAAGAAAACTAACCTTTTCTTTTACTCCATGTACTCAATTGAGATTTTGATAAATTTTAAAATATTAAAAAATTTAATGAATTTTCTGGATTAGAATAAATTTTCACAAATTTCATAAAAATATCATAAAATATGGTGAAATTCCAAAAATATAAATAAATTGATTATACGTGTTTTTAAACTTGAAACCCATCCAAATTCCTCAAAATTCCTCTATTACTGAAATCTTTGTAAATTCATTAGTTATTGAAAATGTCTAAATTTTGAAAGATTTCATTGAAGTTCACTAAAATCTCAATTAGGGATACCTAAATTTTAATCGATTAATTAAATCTCAGTTGAGTACACCTAAATTTAAAAAGATTTTTAAAATTCATTACAATCTCATTTTTTATAATATTATTATATTTTGTATATCAAAAAATTTATGGTTGTTAAATTGAGCTCCTACTGAATTTCAGCCCCAACCCCGCGACCCATGCTATCAAAAAAAGACTTCATTTTTCGACAAAAAAATAAAATAAAAATGGAGGCGGGTTATTCCCTCATATTAAAATAAACCCTTAATAGATACACCGTGACTGAAATTAAGATAGCGTTTATCCTAGTATGCGCTTTTGAAATTTTAAATCAATGATAGATGAAGGTAGTGAGTCTGGTGGCGGATTCAACACTCGACAAGCCATTGTGTCGTCCATACTGGTTTCATCGACCACCCCACCCCACCCCACCCAATAAATTGGGCTGCTCGAGCTTCCATCCTAGTTTAGATGAATTCACTGTAGTTTAGATAAATTTCTGGGTCCGTCACTGGATGAAAAAGCATGAGGTCATACACATGGATGAACTAATAAGATTGAAAAGTTTGTTTATAAGTAAATGAGTAAGTTTTAACATATTTTTTTTTTACGAAGAGATAAAAATAAGGGTTTGTTTGGTTTTTATTTTTTAAAATTTATTTTTAATCACACATTCTCTTAATAGAATAATTTTGCACTTGAATTCATAATTTTCTCTATCTTTTAATAATGCATTCTCCAAAAAAAAAAAACCACTTTTTACAAAATCTATATGGAATAAGGGTTAAATAAGTTACCGTTAAGTTTTGAAAAGGCCAGAAACCAATTTTTTTGGATTGTATCTGTCCAAAAAGCCCATTTTTCCCCCCCTTAAGCTAAGTCATATGTGCTACTTTTTCGGGATAAGAGTTCCTTAAAAAAGTAGTTTATTTTTTAATTAATAGAAAAAAGAAAAGTCAAACACGTTCTTAGCTACAACAATAGAGCATTGAATTTTCAATCGCTTGTCGCCTTGTCGGTAAAACATGAAAATCCCACTCTATATACTGACTTATAAGCCCTTAATCAAACCATACGATGACCAACATAAATAGGAGGATCACACCATTGAAAGTGTTAAATGCCTTTTTATTAAAATCTAATTAAAATTAAAAATATAGTCGTTATTGGGTTTCACTCGTCTAATAAAAGTCAACAATAACGACTAATTTTTCAATTTTAATTCGATTTTAATCTCTACCAAACACACTCTAAGATTGACCCGTCCATTTGGACACGAATACACGTGTATGGATGTTGGAATACCATCGTAATCCAGCAATTAAATTAATATTATAACATGCTAGGGTAAAAGGTCATGTATTTCTTAAAAAGTGCAAGAAAATTATTGTTGAATGATTAATATAATCAACAGAGACTTATACGTAGCTAGTAGTGGATGTTGTCCCCGCTCAATGGACTGATAATTGAAGAATAAATATTTTTGAAAATTTATTGGACCAATAATGATTTTATATTACTAATTTTGTTTATCGAATTTTACGAGTCAAACATTTGATTAATTAAATTAAAAATAAACCCAATCCATATAGGGATGACAAAAAAATTCGTTCAACCCGAAATTCGTTAGCCCCCACCTAGTTGGACAAACGGGGCGAGGATGGAGCGATGTTCATTACCCGAAGTGGGTATGGGGCGGGTACTGAAATCATTGTTCTCGCCCCCACTATCCGTCTCATTTAAAATTTAAGTTTTTTATAAAAAAAATAATATATTTATCATATTTTTAAATAAAACATAAGTTATTTCAAACAAATTGGTAAAAAAAAATAAAAATAATATTTACAAAGTAAAGATATAAAAAAAATTTTAAAAAAAATAAATGGGATGATAAATGGGGCAGGGGACTCCCCCGGCATGTCCCGTCCCGCTTTAAACGGGCATGAGGATGAGATAATGTAATAAAAATATTCGATGAGATGGAGATGAGAATGATCGACCCGTTCCATACCCGATCTGTTGCCATTCCTAAATCAGCGTGTGAGATGCTCTATTTAAAAAACAAATATGAAAGAATAAAATTATTTTCATTTTCATAAGCTACAACAACATATGTCCAAACGTAATGTACATAAATCATCATCAAAGTTACTTTGTAGAAAAATAACTCCAAATAAACCGAAAGTATAAGAGTAACAAATTAAGAAGTACGAAAAATGAGATTTGCATGTAAAAATGAAACATGTTATTCATGAAAACAATTTTAAGAAAAATTTCGAACTGATTATAGTAACAAAAAAAATAAAAAAATTACTTGTCATTTTCAATGAAGTTAGGTGTGATTGATTCATATACCGTGCTTAGAGATTAGATTTTGTTCATCACCCAGTCAAGTTTTGAAAACGGACAATTTTTGAAATATAACCTAAGCTCGAAAAATGGGTGGTGGACATTACAAAATTTCATTTTCGATCAAGAGGTAGGCTATCTACCCATTGAATAACATATGTAGAAGTAACTTCTAAAAATAAATAAACTTTTTTTTTTATTAATGAAAGCTTAAAATTTATTACGTAAAGTATTTATCTTGACGTCACTAATTAAATATCAATCGCTTTTAATTATTTATGACTACATTTCAACAGCTAACAATGTTATACCAAAAATGATTCATCGTGATTTTAAGGTTGTTTGTTATTACGTCTGTGTTTCATCGATCGAGTATTTGATATTTATCCCTACTATATTAAAATGAGCTAATCCACAGATTACTGTTCATTTGTGAAACATTTTATCTTCCCATTTTATCTCTCACCAATTAATGTTTTTCCTATTTTATCCTCATTATTTACCGTTCATTTGTGAAATATTTTTCATCCTCCTATATCAAACAAAATGGTAATATAGACTTCTTTCTTACCCACAATTGTTGACTAAAACAGAGAAGAAGGGAAAAAAATTAAATTACGGAGTGAATACTCCGCACTGTGTGGAGGTTACCAGACTTCCCAGAAAAAGAAGAAGGAGAATAAGAAAATGAGCTTTTATAATCTTCATGATCCATCATCAAAATATGTTCTTGGATTAGTTTCTTGGGATTTCGAAGCAGATAAAAAAAAATATAAAAAAATTGGGCTCCGCAAAATGCAGAGCAACTCCAATTGTGCGGAGCAACAATGCTCCACACAAATGCGGTGCGGAGCAAGTATGATTTTTTTTTTCTCAACTCCATACCTATATATAATAAATTTAAAATTCATCTCGTGCCTCTGCATTTGCGCCTTTTTTTTCTTTTGACAAAAATTCTACTTATTTACATTTTACATAAACTAAAAATATAATTTCATTTATTAATAATTTAATTCAAAAATATTAGAAAATATTAAATTCCATATATACATCAAAATCAAAATTCGAGGGCGTTGCCCCTGAACCCCCATGAGGGGCGCTGCTCTCTCGACCCCGCGACCTGACCGATCAAGTCGATCCCCGTCGGTAACAATATCCTCAAGTCCCACGAGGCGCCGCTCATCAAGATACTAACATCAAGTGATACTAGCACACATGAAGACTTCTCTATTCTTGGTAATGGTAGTCCCATAATATTATAATTTGACCTCATGCAATAATAATTCTCATCTAATCTTTCCATTTCATGCCTCGGAATTTCTCACAGACACACCGGCACACAAACTCATTGCGAGAAATCTTCATGACGATTAATGGAAGTTTAAGCATATTTTTCAATGTTAGTTCTAAGAAGTTGTCCTGTAATCTTACATTTGTGCAACCAATTCGCTCTATTCATTTTGAATACCATGAGTTACCAAAGCTTCTAAGGTAGTCTTTTATCAGGAAAATTTACTTTTGTGTTGTCTTTAATATACTTTTATTGTTTGGATAGATGATTTTATGATTATGCAACAACTTGACAGATTAGAGCAGACGCAACAAGGTGGTGGGTGATGGTGCACTTAAGCATACTATTAAAAATGTGATAAAGATGAAGAATTATTCTTTTCATACTTCACTGGATGTGTATTTGTTCTTTGTTTTATTTTTTACATAACAATTTCGAAAGATAAATTTCCTATGGATCTTGTTTAAGATTTTTTTTAAAAAAAATTTATTCGCACTCTTTGAATGTTTTTAGAACTATATTCTATGGGTGAAATCATATGTAAATTTATTTAGTTCATTTAAGTTTATATCTCTCTTTAATCCTTCATATTCAACGCTAATATTACCTTCAAAATAACAAAGTCCGTACATTGCACGACCCTAACTAGTCATTACAAAGAGAAAGAACGGTAATTTTCACTATTCTGACTGGCAGTTTTTAAGTTTTAACGTTTGCAGACAGTTGCAAACGCAATTATTTTGATTTTTGGAGGGTATTGAGGATTTTGCAAGATAAATAAGTGGTCCTATATATGTATTGGCTAATCCTGCAAGCTGCAAAACTGACACCCGTTGCCTGCCTCCATATATTAACAAAAGTATAGGTATACATATGCATACTTACCTTACCTACGTACATATATGTACACATTGAGCCCTTGGGCCGACTAAAAATTTAGATTAAAATTTGATGAGGTGTCCTCGATTAAGATTTTGATGAATTTTAAAATATTATAAATCTTAATAAATTTTGTGGATTTGAATAGATTTCCACCAAGTTCGTAAGAATTTCATTAAATATGATGAAATTTCAAAAGATTTGGTTATATGTATTTTTAAGTTTGAAATTCATCCAAATATTTTAAAATCCATTCATTAATAAAATATTTATAAATCTACCAATTATCGAGGATACCTAAATTTTGAAGGATTTCTTTAAAATTTTGATTGGGGACACCTAAATTTTAACAAATTTCATTAAAATCTCAGTTGAAGACACTTCAATTTAGAATGATTTTTAAAATCCATCACAATTTCAATTGAGGACACACCCCTAAGTTAAAATCATATTTCGTAAGATTCAAAAATTTTAATTTACATATTATTCCCGATTAAATTATAATTCATTTTTTTTCCTCACTTTTTATCAACCATACGTTATTCAATAAAATAATATTACACGTAAATCCAAAAAAAATCTTTCTTTTTTAATCATACATTCTCCAATCACCAATACAACTCACTCTGTGTGCATTTGAGCCACATTATTTTGAAAGAATGTATTTTGGAATAGTAGATTGATGAAAAATGTGTGATTGAAAAAGAAGAAAAAATTATTGATGTAATGGAAAATATTATTTTATTGAAAAATGCGTGATTAAAAATGAATAGAAGAATAAAAATAAAAATTTTAATGTGGCTCAAACATGGGCTATATAAAATTAAGCTCGGGAATCCTCACAAAGCCTAGCCCGTTGGACACACCCTCTTTCAAGCATTCTTAAGTGTTATCCACTTACTATACGTGAATGCTCTAGGATTGATTCGAACGCCGGAAATCTAGCTTTGGTGCCAATTAATGTAGGGCACTAACATCACCGATATATCATCCAAAATCAAATCCGAAAATCTACTCCAAACTATTTTCTTTGTGCCCACCTTCATTTCAAGCATGCATGTTACCTGCACCGCGGGAATGCTACATCTTCTTGAACACGGAACCTTGAACTCTGATACCAACCGATGTAGGTGAGTCCGACGGACTCGAGGTGAACTTCCAAGCTTAATCCGGATGAATTGCATTAATTAGTGTCATAAATTACAACATTTGAGTAAAGTGATAATAATCCTACTTCAAATATACTTATGACTAAGATATACCGAGCTAGCTGAGATTGAGATTATATATCATTTCTCATGATATGTATACTTATATATACATACATATCCATATGTACAAAAACACACACACATCAGTATTTATATGTGTGTGTATATATAAACTTATATAAATAATATGATATTATATTATAATCTTTGTAAGGCATCATCCTCACAAAATGCCATATTTTCTGACTGTCGTTAAATCTCCACCCTTCCTTCCTTATCATACTCTACCATTTGCTCTCTCTCTCTCTATCTTCTCCTTCCTTCTCTCTTTATACCACTGCAAGTTCAGTTTACTGCTTGAATTCATCTTCTTTAATGGTGCACTTCTTTTCACTTTAAACCCTTATCACTATAAACCTTAAATTCTACTAAAACGTACAAACAGTTTCTACTCAAGGTACAACCTTTATGTTACTATCGCTAATGCTGCATTAAAAACCCTTCTCTATCAATATACTCTTCACTTCTCACTTGTCAGAATCTTTTGCTGTGTTATCTGGTACTTCTCCTATATTATTTATTCTACTTCCTATGCTATTTTCTACTTTTTCTTGTGTTTTCGGGATTCCGACAAGATAATTTTTAGCACAGTTCATTGAATAGCAGAGAGCAATTTTCGTAATTTCCCGTTCAGTCCTATGAAACATCTACCTGTGTTTGTTTTATTGATTTGTTTTATTTGGGATGAAAGCTTGCTATCCATAATGAAGGATGCAATGGTATTTAATTTATTACTATTCTTCAACAGGATTTTTAGCCGTTCAAACTTCAATTTTAACCCTATATTTTATTAGACCTACAATTTTTTATAACTTTTTAATCACATATTTCATCAAATTTTATCAAAAGTTTTGTCG
>CM032642.1:21662060-21676182 GCA_019097785.1 Fraxinus excelsior
CCACTGCTCGAAGGGCGCGACGCATGGGATGGATGTCAATTCCTCGGCGTGAGTACGTACGACGTTGCCAAACCTCTGGCATTTGTCACACCTCCTGACATATTCTGATGCATCCTTCTTCATGTTGGGCCAGTAGTATCCATACCTTATGAGTTTGTACGCCAGCGCACGAGCCCCTTGGTGATTCCCGCATACGCCTTCGTGAACCTCTTCCAAGGCTTGAAGAGATTCGGAGGGCTTGAGACACCTTAGGTATGGTAGAGTAAGACTTCGGCGAAACAACATACCCCTGATTATACAATACCTTGTTGCCCTAGCCTTAATGCTTCTTGCCTGTCGATGATCTGAGGATAGGGTTCCGCTGTTCAGGTATTCTATTATCGGGTCCATCCAAGAGGGGTTGTCCTCAATATCCATTACACTGGGCTTTTGGCCGATACTGGGTTCCATTACCATCTTTAAGTGCACCGTTCTGTCAAGTCCATCGGTTCCCATGAACATGAGTCTGGACAGGGCATCGGCTCTTGAGTTGTCGGCTCTTGCAATCTTCGTAATCTCGCAACTCTTGAACTTTCTTTGTAGGTCATGCGCTTTCAAACAGTACAGGCTCATCTTTTCGTCTTTCTTCTCAAAGGTGCCTTCGGTCTGGGCGACCACCAGCTGGGAGTCACTGAATACGTTAACATTCTTTATTCCCAGGTTGTATGCCAACTCCAGTGCCAAGATGACGGCCTCATACTCTGCCTCGTTGTTGGTGGCTTCAAATTCGAATCTGAATGCGCATTGAATTTCAGTTACTCCCGTTGGGTCAGTGATGATAACTCCGGCACCTGACCCCGCACTGTTCGACGCTCCATCAACGTATATTTTCCAAACTTCTGAGGCCAAGATCGGGTCTCTATCCTGTGGCCCCCGAGATCTGGGGGTAAGCTCAGCGATGAAATCTGCCAATGCTTGCGCCTTGATCGCTGGTCGTGGCTTGAACTCAATGTCGAACTCCCCCAGTTCGATCGCCCACTTAAGTAATCTACCCGAAACATCTGGCTTCTGGAGTATGTGCCTTAGAGGTTGGTTAGTGAGGACAACAATTGGGTGCGACTGAAAGTACTGGCGAAGTTTTCGGGCCGCTACAACTAATGCAAGAGCAAGCTGCTCAGCCAATGTGTACCGAGTCTCTGTATCCAGGAGCACTTTACTTATGTAGTATATGGGTCGCTGCACTTTACCGACATCTTTTACCAGAACCTCACTCACTGCACCTTCGGACACCGCTAGGTATAGTAGCAACGTATCACCAGTCTCGGGCTTCACGAGTACCGGCGGGGTGGCCAATGTCTTCTTCAGCTCTTGAAAGGCGGTCTTGCATTCTTCGTTCCATTCAAAGCTCTGGTTGCCTCTCAAAAGTTTGAAGAATGGTAGACATTTCTCCGCTGCACGAGACACGAACCGGTTCAGCGCTGCGACTCGGCCCGTAAGCTTCTGGATATCCCTCTTACACCTGGGTGGTTCCATCGACACCAATGCTTCTATCTTGTCGGGGTTGGCCTCTATCCCCCTGTGGGTGATCATGAACCCCAAGAACTTACCGGACGCCACCCCAAAGGCACACTTAGCTGGATTTAGCTTCATCCTGTATCTTCGTAGCGTTGCGAAAACCTCTTCCAAGTCGGCAACGTGGTAGTCTACCCGCTTACTTTTGACAACCATATCATCAACGTAGGCCTCAATGTTCTTCCCGATCATGTTAGCAAAGATTTTATTGACGAGCCTTTGATATGTGGCTCCCGCATTCTTCAAACCAAATGGCATGACCCTGTAACAGTAGATGGCTGAGTCTGCCATGAATGAGGTCTTCTCCTGATCATCCTCCGACATTAGAATCTGGTGGTACCCTGAAAAAGCGTCCAAGAAGCTGTATAACTTGTGACCCGAGGTACTGTCCACAAGATTGTCAATTCGTGGCAGGGGATAGCTGTCCTTGGGGCATGCTTTGTTGAGGTCGGTGAAGTCGATGCATACTCGCCACTTTCCGTTCGCCTTCTTTACCAGGACCACATTGGCGAGCCACTCCGGGTATTGCACCTCCCGTATTAAGTTGGCTTTCATAAGTTTCGCAATTTCCTCATGAATGACTTCCCTTCTTTCTGGTGCAAATTGTCTCCTTCTCTGCTTCACCGGTCTAGCGCCCGGGTTGACGTTGAGCTTATGCGAGACAACCGCGGGGTCTATCCCTGGCATGTCCTCCACGCTCCATGCAAATACGTCGGCATGGCGGGCCAAGCAATCGATCAGTTTACCCTTAGTCACGCTGTCCAGACCCTGGCCAATTGTAACCTTCCTGCCAGGCTCGAGCTCGACCTCATCCATTTTTTCCACCGGCGCGAGCCTTCCCCAATGATCGGGCTCGAGTTCCATCTCTACTATCTGCATGACATCCAACTTGATCTCCTTCACGCTCGCGACATAACACTGTCTAGCCACTGTCTGGTTTCCCCGAACCACCCCGACCCCTCTGCTTGTAGGGAACTTTACCGCCAAGTGATACGTCGATACGATTGCTTTGATACCATTTAGCAGTGGTCGGCCAAGTATGGCGTTATAGGCCACAGGTGTGCGAACCACTTGGAACGCTGTGATCTGTGTTATCTGCTTCCCTCCCGACCCCAAGGTAAGGGGTAAGTCAACAACCCCCTCCGGGACAACAATACCTCCTCCAAATCCCTGAAGAGGCGTCTTCACCGGTCTGAGCTGTTCCATCGAGATACCCATCTTTTCGAAAGCCTCATGTGATAGTACATTGGCTGCACTACCATTGTCTTCCAAGATCCTTTTTACCTCAAAATTAGCGATGATTGCCGATATAACCAGGGCGTCGTCATGAGGAAAAGACACGCCTTCCAAATCCTTTGCTCCGAAAGTTATGTCCTCCACATTGCTCACGTCTACACTCGAGACGAGGGGGTACAACCTGGCGTACTGCTTACGGCTATTATTTGAGTCTCCTCCCGAGGCCGTTCCACCAATAATGACGTTGATTGTCCCTGCGGTTGGTTGTTGATCCCCCTTGTCACCGGGCTGCCTTGCCTTGTGATGGGTGTTTTGGGGACGCTTGTCCCGACCCACATACGTTCCTAGAAAGCCCCTCTTGATGAGTGATTCGATCTCTCTCTTGAGGGCGAAGCATCCCTCCGTCGTGTGGCCATGGTCTCTGTGGAAGTCACAGTATTTACTCTTGTCACGGGCTTCGGGAGGGGACTGTATCTTGGGAGGCCACTTGAGCTCCCTGAGGTCCTTGATCTCCATGAGAATGTTCGACCTCGAGTTGTTCAATCGGGTGAAGGACGTGGGGCCGACTTCTTGTCTCGGTTGACCTCTGGGGAAATCCGTTCGTTGGGTGGACTCGTGAGGTCTCTTCATGTCGGGCTTTCTTACTGGCAGGACGTCTCTTCTCGGGAACATAGTTTCCTCCATGTTAATATACTTTTCCGCCCTGGTGAGCAGGTCGGTTATTGACTTTGGGGGGGTCTTTGATAGGGACATCTTGAACGCTTCGCACCTTACTGCATATGTAAGAGCAGATACCGCGGCTGTGATGTGTAGGTCCGGGATCAAAAGCCTTTCCTTGTTGAATTTTGTCATGAAGTTGCGGAGGGTTTCATTGGGCTCTTGTCGCATCTGCATGAGTGATGCGGCTGTCTTCCTGATTCGTTTGCTACTGGCAAAGAAAGCGGAGAACTTGTCGGCCAAGTCCGAGAATGAGGCTATGGAGTTGGGCTCTAGCGTGGAGAACCAATCCCTCGCGGCGTTCGTGAGTGTCTGAGGAAAAGCTTTGCACATTACAGCATCGGGTGCGACCTGTAAGTTCATAACGTCGGTGTATATATTCAGGTGGTTGACAGGGTCCGTCGTCCCGTCGTACTCCTTCACTCTGGGGTATTTGAAACGATCAGGCAGGGGATAGCACAAAACTTCGGGGGTGAACGGCGTGTTGGGGGCAAACCCTACCACCGCCCGTGACTTCTGCAGCATCCCAGCTGTGATTCCTTCTTGAATAATTTTCGCCAAGTCAGTTGGATCCATTGCGATTGACCTCGGCTCGATGGGTTCCTGGGGTATACCAGATGTTCCGGCTTCGTAGTTGATGGGTCCCGGAACCCTAGCATGGGCCATATTGCCACTTTGTGGTGACGGTACCGGGGGTGCGCTTCTCTCCTGTAGCAACTGAGTTAGTGTGGCCACCTGCTGGCGAAGTTCCTCGAATGCGGCTGGTGTGATTGTTGTGAGTGGATACGGTGGTTCTCCTGATGTTACCTCCTGTGGGGGCGGGACGTCCGCAGCGGGAGGCTGATTAGGGGCGGATGAGCTTGCCGGAAGTTGTCCTGAACGTGTGTTAACCATGGCTTTTCGTCACACGGTTCCCACAGACGGCGCCAATGATGATGCAAGAAATCGTACCTGGGTCGACCCGGACCGGATGAAAGAGTTCCACCTGCTCTGCCTCCAAATACCTGAAATAAAGGCGTTGAGGTGTGTCCTCGTAGCCCCTCCGATGCTTAAATTAGTCAAACGGCCAAGAGAGATTTTATATAACTAATGTTTCTTGGGAAAAAGACGTACCTTATTCATGGGGAGGGCACACCTATTTATATAGGGCGGTGATAGAGTCCTAGATGGATTGATATTCTTTTTCCTGGGGGATGTTTGTGTTGCGCTAGGACTGTATAACCTTCTTTGGGAATGCCGAGATTTATGGTAAGTAGAGAGGTATAACAGTTAGGTTGAACTAGGTTTCCATGAGCACGTGTACTCGAAAAAGGGGGGGGCACGTGACGTCTGGTCCGTACGTGGGGTGCATGACCCCGACCTCGTCTATTGAGAAGGACGCCACAAGTGAGGAACAATCTCGACCTCGAGGTCATGCACTTCTTCGCTGGGCTTTCGCAATACCTCGAACCCGACCTCAATGGGCCAAACGTATGGGCTAGATGTGATAGCCCAAGGTAGAGGTCGGGGTACATATGTTGTATCATCAAATGTTAATGAGATAAATGAATTTTTTTTTTTTTTAAAATACGAGTTGGAAGTCTTTCTTTAAAACTCATGTTTAACGTATTTTTAACTATTTTCGATATATGTTTGGACTATTCGATATGCACATAATGTAGTTCTCGAAATAAGTTTTGAGATGACATAAATAATTTATAGATTCGATTAGCGTACGATTGTTGAATTTTTTTTTAAAAAAAACGAATTAACACGTTATCGAAATTCAAATTTATTGTGATTTTGCCCCTATTTGGTGGAGATTAAAATCAAATTTTCAGTAAATTTTGATAAAAATTAAACAGTTATGGATTCTATAAAATATGTTATTAAAATTAATTGTTAACTTTGATTTAAATTAAAATTAAAATTTCAATCGATACCAAACATGACTTTATTTAAAAAAAAAAAAAATCTCAAAAGTTGGGGGCACATGCCCCCAGGACCCCCTACGTACGCATGGGCAAGAAATTCAAATTTTCCAAATTTTATTGATTTTGAACAACAATTTCAATACATTGGGGAACTCTTGCATTGGTTAACAGAGACAGGTTGGACAGCTTGTAGTCTCTTATAAAGGTCAGGATCCAACATATCAGAACGTCTTTATCATGTAGAGAGACAACCAATAAAACGGAATGAAGAGGAAACAAGTAATAGATTGGAGACTAATCGTATGGTTTTCCCAACTTTATCACCTGGAGACACGACCATTAAACAAAATGGGGCTCAAAATTTTTGAAGTGAGGTTTGGTATAAAGTATTGTACATAATTATACAGTATAATGAATTACATGTTAATTTCATTAACAGTGTAATGTTATTTTATTTATTTATTTATTTTTTATATCCAGTTGTCTATTTTCGACGACTAATCATGTGTGATCTACGCCTTGACCACTCAAGACACAGATCGAGTAAATCGCAAAATGTGCTCCAAACGGCCAGGGTCCAAGAGCCCCCCCCCCTCCCCTCCCGCCCGATCTGTCAAAGTGCCGAGCGAGTCAACACATGTTGTACATTATCTTCCTAAAAAGAGTCTGTCTTCCAAAAGTCTCACGAATTGAACCCACGACCTCTGAACATAGTGTAATGTTATTTTACTTCCATTAGGGATGGTCACAACATGATATTGCATTAATTGATAAGATTCAAGTGGATCGCATTTTCATACATTCAATTGATCTTATCATTTCACTTCACATCACATGTTATGTATATTGATAATAATTTTTAACGAAAAATAAATAATTTTTTTTTTTTTTTTTTAATATTGTCTCATCTAGTTACCTTACAAAACACGTCATCTAAGTAAAACCTTGAAAAGTAGTAAAATTTACTACGCTAACTTTCCCATCGTAACGAAATGAAATAGAAGGTATATTATTTTTGTTTATGTTTAGTCGATTTCGACAGATTTGGTCCACGATTTTTCTTATGTGAACGGACAAAAAATTATTTGAAATAGATTTTTTGTTTTTGTTTCTAAACCTGTACGATACATTAATCTCCAAGTTTTCAAGACGAGGACTCATCACAATAGTGGGAAGCGGGAACCAATGGCTATCAAAACGGACAAATATTTCTTGAACGTATTTTTCGAGTCAATGGTCGAGTTAGAATCATTAGAAAATTCTTTAGCCTTCAAACCTCGATCACGTGGACTAAGTCTACCAACTGTCCAAATATTATCAATTTATTCATCACTTATTTTTATTAAATTTAGAATCATTTAAAACCATTTTCCAAACATGCTCTTAACAGTAGTTGTTATATCATGTAAACTCCACCAAACCAAACCCTATTGCTCACTCTCTATGAATATGAGATCCACCCATTAATAAATCTCAGCTCCTTGTTCATATGTACAATACCTGCACAATTAGACAGACATGTTAAGACTCTGCAGACCATAGCTTGGTGAGTGCAACAGTCGCGAGTACACTCCAATGCATAAGTCAGATTATAAAACATATTGGATGTAAGAATGACAAAATCAATGAAAAATATGGGTGCTGAGTTTTAGATACTTACTTTTGAATGGGAGATGATCAAATATTTATATGTGGAGTAGTAGAGGATACATATCTAGATGTTTGACACATGACATCATCCTAATAATTTGTTTTTCATGTTTAATTGTGCCGATTCATAGCCATGTGGTTTTTCATACCCAGAATATAAGTTGAAAAGTTGTGAATTAATTGGGCATCATCGCTTTAGTGGTGGCACGTCGATTATTTTATGTAGTGTACTATTTGTGCAACTTGGTCGATGAGAGGCTTGTAGCAAAAGTCCATCATCTTGGATATATGCTACAAAAGAGAGGTGATGCATTGTCTTGGATAAGAATACTATTCTAAGCAAGACATATGAAGGCATTGCATAATTGCTTCGAAAAGAAGCATGTAAAATAGACAATGTGAAATTGAGTGCTAACTTAACTTGACATTTTGCTTAATAGATGTCACTAGGTCTGTCATCTGAGGTAAGGTGTAACAATACAAAATCAAGAGACAATCTGAGCGTAAGCTAAACAAAGTTATTTTTCGTGGTTTTTAACTTTAATATAAAAATTTAGACGCGGAAAGAGAACCGTGTTTCAATATAATGTAACAACAATTATGGTTACAACTTGCTACATGAGTAGATCACACTTCAGAGTCTCACTTTCATACTTTCTAAACTTTAAAGATATCCATGGGGTAACCGGTCAATCAACCTGGCTATTTCAGACAGCACGGGGTGGGACATGGATCTCACTCACAAGCTTGAAATGTCCCAAAAGGCCTTCTCCTTTAAAGAAAAATCCGTATTTCCGTATATTTCCAAATATTATTTGGCATAATCAGGACTACTTTAAGCAAAAGCAAGTTTTCCCCGGGCATTTCGCCTGAAATTATGTCCTAAAGCACTGTTTGTTAATTGAGAGGAATTCGCTTCTCTATTGTTTTGCCCATTTGTAGCTTTTGAGACACACTGTTGTTTGGCCAACAAACTTTGCTCAATCAAATTTTTAAGTGTTAATCCATTTGCACATAATGATTTGTACATAGTGGATTACCTCACTCACATAATGCGTGGGGCCCGCGTGGATTTAAAAATTTCAACAATGTGGTCTCCACTCCTATTGTGAGTAGTGGGTAAAATATTCGATAAAAAATTTAATAGATGTAGCATGATCCAATTTTTAATTAAGACTACATAGTACCCATTTTGAAGCTCCAAAGAATTAATTTATGTCTCTGAACAAACATGAATGTTTGCATTTATATGGTGATTGATGCTGGTCTTGTCTGGTGTGGCCATCTTTTTCAGTCTTTAACCAACCACCTTACTTACTCCAACTAGTCCAAGTTTTGTTTCAATAATAGCAGAGAAAAGAGAGCGGCATTTTCTTTTTCTTTTTTCCTTCTTCTTGATTTGAAATTTGGAAAATGAACCAAGAAATGAATGGAGGTGAGTTGGAAAATCATCAAGAAAAGATTGACTATGTGTTCAAAGTGGTGGTGATTGGCGACTCAGCTGTGGGCAAGACTCAGTTACTGTCCAGGTTTGCAAGAAACGAGTTCTGCTTTGACTCAAAATCCACCATTGGGGTTGAATTTCAGACCAGAACTGTCACCATTAAATCCAAAGTCATTAAAGCCCAGATCTGGGACACTGCTGGCCAGGAAAGGTAAAGACTTCCCCTCTTTCTTTCTTGAACTATTTAGTTTTTGTGTTCCTGCAGAAAATTTGGGTTTTATCCCAATCTAAAGGCAGCAACCAGGATCTCAAAATTTGAATCTGAAACTGTTGAACACGTTTGTTTAATTAAATTTATCTTCAACCATGTTAAATCCCGATCGTCTATAAGTTTAAGCTTTGTATAATAGTTGTGATTTGCAGAATAATTCTGGTTGGTATTTTAACTCAGGTACAGGGCAGTAACAAGTGCTTATTACAGAGGTGCTCTAGGGGCTATGTTAGTGTACGACACTACCAAAAGACAGAGTTTTGATCATGTAGCTAGATGGGTTGAGGAACTGAGGGGACATGCTGATAATTCAATTGTGATCATGTTAATTGGGAACAAAGCTGATCTTGTGGATTTGAGGGCTGTGCCAACTGAGGATGCTGTGGAGTTTGCAGAAAACCAAGGCCTTTTTTTCTTCGAGACATCAGCACTCAATGGTGACAATGTAGAGCCTGCATTCTTTAAACTGCTAGAGGAAATTCATAATGTGGTCTCGAGGAAGACATTGGATTACAGCAATGGAAATGCGAACGAGAATAACGGAGGATTGCTTAAAGGTTTGAAAATCGACCTAAAATCTGGTGCAGATTTTGAAGTTAGTGAAATCAAGAAATTGTCTACATGCTCTTGCTAATTATCTTTAGTTGGTAAAAAAACATTTGAGAATGTTCCAATTTAGTGCTGTAGTAGAAGGAAAAAAAAGGTTGCTTGAAATGAATTTTCATTTTCTGTACCTTCGTAAGTGGAAAGTGTCGGTGTCTGTTGGTGCCTGCCTGTATCCCCTTTGCAATTATGTTATATATAATATGATTTTGTTTAAAAATATATAGAAATGAATTGTGAATATGCTGATAGTATTTTTGAATTTCACGAAATGTATGGATAATAAAAAGCAATTTGCTTGAAATCTAACCGCTTTTAAATTGTTTATTGAACATAAATGTAGAGAGATCAAGGAAACACTCCACTGCGCAATCATCATTTGCCACCTTAAAATATATACTAGGCGGATTATAAATGAAAACAATAAAATTAGAAAAGAAAAACTCGTGGACGACTCGTGGTCTTAAGCATGGCAATCAGATTTAGACATAATGATGCAACAAGGAGGCCAATTGAGCGTGAAATTTGCTGTCAATCAAAAGAACTTTGATCCATGAAGTGGCTAGATATAAGACGTTCTTTACTATGATATTCCATATTCCCTTGTTTCCCCTTTGCTTAATTTCAATAAAGCCATAAAGGATAGGGTGGACTGGGGTGGGGTGGGGGAGGGGGATATAATGAAAATCTTGTTAGGTAAAAAATCACTTAACCCATGCCCACATATTGAATATGTTATTCTTTAGCAAATGGTAATAAACATTCGTCTAGGTGCAGACTGTGCAGTGGGTCAAAGTCACATTGTTGAATGAATAAAAATATATTTTAACTTTACTTCACTAGGAGATTGATTATTGTTGTATTCTCAATTTGTTGAGAACTCAAGTTTTGTGCATAAATTTGAACGTTGTAATTCTGATTTATTATAGTAGATTTGGTCGAAGTTGCTCTGTGGTTTTTTCCTCCTATACACTGGAGTGTTTTTTCACGTAAAAAATCGATATTGTGGTCTCTTATTTTTCTTTGATCTTTTACTTGCATATTTAATCACTCTAGTTAGTTGTTTGGATTATTGAATTCATTCTTGCACGAAGTAATAATTGTCAAACATCCATGTGACAGTGGGTTAAAGTCACATTGTTGAGTGAATAAAAATACATTCCCGACTTTACCTCACTTAACAATGTAGTAGCAACTTCACTAGTACATAGAGTGTTACCCATTACCATTGTTGATGAAGAGCAATACTCCTAAAATATATAGGGAAATTTGGCCAGATGACCCAGCTCATCAATGATTTTGGAGAAATGGCCCTTGACCATTAATAAAAATAAAAAAATAAATCAAAATATTTTTATTGATAAAATGACAAAATTATCCTTCAATTATTAATTAAATTCTCTCATTTCATTCCGTCATTTTGCTTCATTTCTTTTTTCCATTTTTTAAATTAAAGTCTTCTTCTTCCTCCTTTTCATCATCTTCAATCCACCAAAAACTTGAAAGATTCGAAATTTGTGAATCAACGTTTTCTTCAACGATAAAATTATTGGCTTTGACATTAATATTGAGAAAAATCAAGAAAATGAGTAATGAAATCAATTGTAAATGGCTCCGGCGTACTCTTCTTCTGCCGGAAAACCTATCTCCGGCGACACCCATGGTCGCGCACCACCACCAGTGAATAGCACTTACCCAGACGACGAACATCATGACTTAACATCGACCAATAATGCACCAATTCGATCTGCTGTTGCTCAAAAAGGTTCGCGACGTAAAACGACACTACAGTCGTTATCTGCAACGTAAAACGACACTACAGTCGTTTTCTGCTGTAATTTAATTTTTTTTCCACAAAATGACCTGTAATAATGGACTTACTAACACTTGGAATTTATGCTCATTACTTAATCAAGAGGAAAAAGAAAACGACACAACTGTCGTTACTGTTTTGAAAGCGGTACAAGTGTCGTTCTGGCTCTAAAATGTATTTTGAAGAACCGCGACCCGTTCGAATCACGATAATCGACAGAAAATTAATAAAATACCGGAAAAATCAACAGAACGGCACTAGTGCCATTTTCACAACACAAGTGTCGTTCTGCCTTTAAACATGATTTCTTAGGCCCAAGACCTGTCCAAGCAACGATAATCAATACGCAAGGGATAGAGGGGGCAGGCCCCCCTCCCGGGCTCCCGGGGGTTCGGCCCCCGAATTTTTTTTTTAACTAAGAGGATTGAAGACGACGATTTGCGTACCAAAATAAGCAAGTTAGATTGAAAAATTAAAAAGACAATCAGTTTGTCAACTTTTTAAAGTTATGGAGTCCAATACTTGACGTCGTTCCGCTGGAAAAGTAGCAAAATATTAGAGAAATCAACAGAACAACAAAAGTGACATTACTGCTTTGAGAACGTCTACTAGAACGACAAAACTGTCGTTCTGCATCAAAAATCGATTTTGAAAAATCGCGACCCGTTCGAACCACGATAATGATGAGTTGAACTCATTTAAGTTGCAGGCTGAACATGACACTGACAACATTCAAAAGTTATGCTCATTAATTAATCAAGAGGAAAAAAGAAAACGACACAACTACCGTTACTGTTTTGAAAACGTTACAAGTGTCGTTTCTGGCTCTAAAATGGATTTTGAAGAACCACGACCCCGTCCAAATCACGATAATCGACAAATGGAACTCATTTAAGTTGTAGGCTGAACACTTGTGTCGTTTTGCCTGGAAAGATAAAATTTATCAGTACAAATTTAACGATAACGAGAAAGACACCTGATGAAACATTGAGTTACGAAAAGAAAAGCAAATTGATGAAAACAGAGAGGAAAACGACACTTATGTTGTTACTGATATCAGAACGACACTTGTCAGAACGGCACAAGTGTCGCTATGCTGAGTGAATGTAATTCAATGAGAACGACACTAGTGCCGTTACTGTCCAGAAAACGACACTTGTGTCGTTCTGCCTGGGAAGATAAAATTTATCAGTACAAATATAACGATAATGAGAAAGACGCCTAATGAAACATTAAGTTACGAAAAGAAAAGCAAATTTATGAAAATAGAGTGCAAAACGACACTTGTGTCACCGTTTCATACCTTATATTCTATATCAATTCCACCGCTAGTTGCCACACAATCAATATTTTCGTCCTTCTTAAGTTGGGGGGTCCAATCCTTGATGTCCTTGCCTTGAAAAGTAGCAAAATACTGGAAAAATCAACAAAATGACACAAGTGTCGTTCTGCCAATAAATATAATTTTGAAGAGCCGCTACCCATCCTAGCCACGATAATCGATAAATGAAACACATTTAAGTTGCAAGTTGAACACGCCGCTTACAAAATACTTGAAATATGCCAATTCCTTGTACTTTCAACCGAATCTAGACTAAGACTTGTGCTTTCACCGTTTCATACCTTATATTCTATATCAATTCCACCGCTAGTTGCCACACAATCAATATTTTCGTCCTTCTTAAGTTGGGGGGTCCAATCCTTGATGTCCTTGCCTTGAAAAGTAGCAAAATACTGGAAAAATCAACAAAACGACACAATTGTCGTTCTGCCAATAAATATAATTTTGAAGAGCCGCGACCCATCCTAGCAACGATAATCGATAAATGAAACACATTTAAGTTGAAAGTTGAACACGTCGCTTACAAAATACTTGAGATATGTCAATTTCTTGTACTTTCAACCGAATCTAGACTAAGACTTGTGCTTTCACCGTTTCATACCTTATATTCTATATCAATTCCACCGCTAGTTGCCACACAATCAATATTTTCGTCATTCTTAAGTTGGGGGGTCCAATCCTTGATGTCCTTGCCTTGAAAAGTAGCAAAATACTGGAAAAATCAACAAAACGACACAATTGTCGTTCCAAGACACAAGTGTCGTTCTGCCAATAAATATAATTTTGAAGAGCCGCGACCCATCCTAGCCACGATAATCGATAAATGAAATACATTTAAGTTGCAAGTTGAACACGCCGCTTACAAAATACTTGAGATATGTCAATTTCTTGTACTTTCAACCGAATCTAGACTAAGACTTGTGCTTTCACCGTTTCATACCTTATATTCTATATCAATTCCACCGTTAGTTATCACACAATCAATATTTTCATCCTTATTAGATTGGGGGGTCCTATCCTTGATGTCTTTGCCTTGAGGAGTTGAAATTTTTTTGGAAAAATCAACAGAACGACACTAGTGTCGTTTCACGACACATGTGTCGTTCTGCCAATAAATTCGGTTTTCAAGAGCCGCAACCCGTCCGAGCCACGATAATCGATAAACGGAACCCGTTTACGTTGCAGGCTGAACCCGACCCTTACAAAATACTTGAGATATGCCAAGATATGCCAATTCCTTGTATTTTCAACCGGATCTAGACCAAGACTTGTGCGTTCACCGTTTCATGCCTTATATTCTATATCAATTCCACCGTTAGTTATCACACAATCAATATTTTCATCCTTATTAGATTGGGGGGTCCTATCCTTGATGTCTTTGCCTTGAGGAGTTGAAATTTTTTTGGAAAAATCAACAGAACAACACTAGTGTCGTTTCACGACACATGTGTCGTTCTGCCATTAAATTCGATTTTCAAGAGCCGCGACCCGTCTGAGCCACGATAATCGATAAACGGAACCCGTTTACGTTGCAGGCTGAACCCGACCCTTACAAAATACTTGAGATATGCCAAGATATGCC